>CAUYPK010060227.1:0-35558 GCA_963574355.1 Loris lydekkerianus | reverse complement strand
GTTTTTTTGGGTTTTTGTGTGTGTTTAGGGGGTTGGGGGGTTTTTATTGGTGTGTGGGGGGTTGTAGTGGTTTTGGGGGGGTTTATTGGGTTTTACTGGGTGTGTTGGGTTTTACTGGGGTGTGTTGGGGTGTAATGGGGTGTGGTGGGGTGTACTGGGGTCCCACCTCACTCTTTCCCTGAAAGGGTACAAGAACTTCCTACATCATCCTCGGTCAAGAAATAGCAGCTAAGAATAATGCAAAGACTGATGCCTGTATCTTTCTGCCTAGAAATCAAAAGACAAGTGACTGTGGCTAGCAGCTTTGATGGTGAAACAAGGAGAGGTGGCTTCTTCTAAAAGACCAGGAGCCCCTGGTTCTAGTTGGTACCAAAGGCTCATGGGGGTTCCCATAGGATTGGAGAAGCATTGTGCTTCCCTAAACAGTGTCAGGTCTAGAAATTTCAAGTTTCTATGCAGCAATAATAGAAAATCATTGATGTTAAATAACCATCATGATATCTGTCAAGTAAGAGATTATTTCATTTGTTCTTTCCTGTTCTAGCATGCCAACCCTGGTGGCACCAAATACCGAAAGTATCCAGATGTAAGAGCTGGCAAAGAAGAGATGGTTGGGAAAAGAAACCAATCATGGGACTAGATTATTATATCACTAGAGTCATTAGCAGGAAAAGTGTTCATTATAATATAAGAGATCATTATAATATAATATGATATGATATGATATGATATGATATGATATGATATGATATAATATAATATAAATGTCATTATATTATCACTAGAGTCATTAGCAGGAAAAGTGTTCACCAAGACAGCAGAAGGAGTTAGCCTTGCTCACCCAGTTAAGAGAATGGTGAGAGGCATAAATGTTTTCTTATTAAACCTCACAGTTCATACATTTTCCTCCAAATGCATGGAAATGCAGATAAAACTGACCAAATAATTGATTCCTTTGTTGATATATTACTGGACATTTATTCATTATATCTTTTTATATTACCATTAGTAATTCTGCAATAGCTATACTCTTAGGTATAATTACATTTTTAAATGTTTAAAATGCCATTATGAGAGTAATGGAAGAAAATATGGGCTTTTATTGTCCTTTTATAATACTAGCAACAGAATATTCACTCAAAGGAAAATAGAGATTAGGCTACTAATAACAGAACAAATTATATAATTTCAGGAAAAAATAATGTGATTAAAACCAAAAACAAATAATCTATGAAAAATACCAATTCCAATTTATGCATGAAAAGGGAGATAGGAATAATTTCATACTAGGGATGATTATTGGACATGTCTCATGCAAATGGAAATAAATGAGTGGTTTGTTTATTCATAAATAATCAAAAAATCATTAACAATAGTGAACAATTCCTACCTACATCAGGCACAAGATACACATGAACGTAATTGCTCCACAATTTAGTGGTGTTCTAGATTTATTCACCCATGCAGGTTCAGCCAGTTTAGAAATAAAAACAACAAAATAAAATACTGACAAGCATTAAGGAGTATTGACAATATTTTCAAATGATGAAGTTAAATGCAGAAAATTTATAAGAAGGCACAGAAAATTATTAGACTCATATATTCATACATTGTTTATAAAAATAATAATAGGATTCTAATAGGTTAATTAGAAATTAAATCTTAAATGTACTTTATATATAACTTCTAAATAGATCTTAAAGACATGGATATATATATTTTTAAATAACCATTAATTTATGATAAAATATAAAGTATTAAAATAAAAGTTTTTCTTAAGTAAAATCATGCAACATTAAAGGAAATATAGTTACCTATATACTCGAGTATAAGCCGAGTTTTTCTGGCTTTAACTCGAGTATATATGGTAACCTAAAGTTTGTATAAAAGTTCAAAATGTATGGTTGCAATCCTACTTTCCACAGAGGAGAAAAATTAAGGCTGTGAAAAATGGCATAAAATTATTAGAAAGTATAAGTGGTCGGTATGACTTAAGTTGAGATCTTTAATACTGGCCTAAGAAATGAAGTTCTCACTACTTTACAGTGCCTTTTTTCACCAAAGAAATTCAATATGCATATTTTTATTTTATGAAATCTGGGAATAAAGCAATAGTGATTACAACAAGCCCATGCTGTCGTTTAAGTAGATAATGTTTACTGCGTGACTAAATACGTTTGTGAAATCATTGAAGAGCTTGAAGCAAAAAAATATATAAAATTCCACGGGGACAGAGCTATGTTTAATGATCTGGTGATAGTATAATCAACTGTTTTCCTTTCTGTTCTCACCCACAAGGGTTAGAATTTGGGCGCAGACAGAATTTTACATCGACCTGAGGAGTGAGCACGCAGGGGTGGAAAACTAGCAAGATGCTCGGCAGTCCACAGAAGTTAAGACGTGAAAACTTGAGGGGCCTCTAACCACCACAGGATTTTCTTCCAGAACTTTCTTTGAGTTGTAGGATTTGTGAGAAGTTGAAGATTTAGTATATATATATATAGATATATACACATATAGGAGTGTACATATATCTATATATAGATATATATGTGTATATATATCTATAGCAGGAAAAGTGTTCACCAAGACAGCAGAAGGAGTTAGCCTTGCTCACCCAGTTAAGAGAATGGTGAAAGGCATAAATATTTTCTTATTAAACCCCACAGTTCATACATTTTCCTCCAAATGCATGGAAATGCAGATAAAACTAACCAAATAATTGATTCCTTTGTTGATATATTACTGGACATTTATTCATTATATCTTTTTATATTACCATTAGTAATTCTGCAATAGCTATACTCTTAGAAATTAAATCTTAAATGTACTTTATATATAATGAAAAGAATCAGGAAAACTTCTAAATAGATCTTAAAGACATGGATATATATATTTTTAAATAACCATTAATTCATGATAAAATATAAAGTATTAAAATAAAAGTTTTTCCCCCATATAGTCCCTGTGGAATATAGAGAGAAATAGAAATATATAGAAATAATATATAGATAATCCATACATATATAGAGAAATTATATATATAATATAATATATATATATATAAATATAATGATATATATAATTTTCCAATATATATTAGTATATTATATATATATATATATATATATATATATATACATACAGCCAAAGTCAGACAGGTATGTCTTGAAATATTTCAGTGCTTAAGTGTGAAAAAAGCAAGGAGCCACACAAAAGTACTTCAAGTCTCCCCCTCACATTTTTGCCAGATTCTGAAACTTTGCAGCAAGAGGCTAAGGAGGCTATAGAAAGTTTTAAATGGAAGAGAGAAATTACTGGTAGGCTTTTATGACTGACGAGAAAGAAGTCTTCTAAGCTTAAATTCGAACACCCACTAAAGCAGTGCTTGAGGGACCGGAGGAAATCAGGGCATGACTAAATCTGGACCCAATCTCCACCTTTCCATCCAGTGTTGGACTGAGGCGATCATTCTCCCAACCTGTCGTCCTGACAGAGAACGAAGGAACACTTTCAGGTAGAAGACAGGGCACTTTATTTTATAGTAAATGGTGTTAATACGGCAAAGATGTACTCAACATAGAAAGACAATAACCAATAGGATCTAAAAAAAAATTAGTGGAGACACAGAGAAGAAAAGATGTGGGAGTTAATGCACAAGTACTCAACTTAAATGGGTGATATTCTTAAAATATAAGACACTATAGACAAAATAAATGAAAGAATAGAAATTGTAAGTGAAAATGAAATTGGCATAGAAGTATCAAAATCATTCTTGGTACATACAAAGGAAAAACTGTGTTTGAAAACTTTAGAAAACAGTGCGCTCGAAATCATGCATGCAACAGCAAATGACACTCGCCCAGACAGGAATAGAAAACTCAAAGAAATGACAGTAGAAGATTGAATCACAGTGATGATAAGTGAATTAGGCACCTACAATAAGAGTAATGTGCTTTGGAGTTTAAAACATATACAGGAAAAAATCGCATTACAATTAAAGCATAAACATTGGAAAGTGGTAAATGAGGCTAGGGTGTTTAAGGTTCTCACTGCATGCGAGAAGTGAGAAAAGTAATAATTTACACTAGATTGTAGTAACTCAAGTATAGCTGCTGCCATCTCTTTTTGAAAAAAAGTTTTTCAAAATATGGAACATCTTTAATAAGAGGGCAGAAATAATAATTAAAGAGATAAAGGCTGAACACTTTAGAAAACCCATTTTGAAAAGTCAGCTGAGAGATTCAACGTTTCCAAAACTGACTTATGATTCACAAATAACTTTACACATGGCTGTAACATAGCTGAGGAAAAGGATTAGAATTTATAAGATCACGAAGAATCTAGAAGAAAATAGCAAATTACCTGTAAATAAGCGGCAAGTCTGTCAATAGAAAAAGCAAATACAGAGCAAAAATATTGTGTTTTTAAAATGCTAAATAATAATAATGACAAAGCAGTAATTTTGTAACCAGAAAACACACACTTTTTATTTAAAAATCTTAAGGGAGTACAAATGTTTTAGGATGCATGGTTTGCTTTTGTAATGCTTGAGTGCTGGCTGTAAGTGTGCCCATAACCTAGGCAGTGCTCCTTGTACCCATCACGTAGGGTTTTGCCTCCCCCCCCCCCACTCCCTCTGGTTGATTTCCACTGCGTTTTACTTCTCTGTGTGTATGTGTTTCCACCCATCTGAATGGAACTGGAGACCATTCCCTTATGTGAAATATCTTAGGAATGGAGAACACACACTTAATCTTAAGCACATAAAAG
Source organism: Loris lydekkerianus (assembly GCA_963574355.1). Classification (NCBI taxonomy): domain Eukaryota; kingdom Metazoa; phylum Chordata; class Mammalia; order Primates; family Lorisidae; genus Loris; species Loris lydekkerianus. The sequence goes on along the minus strand of CAUYPK010060227.1, from coordinate 30,785 downwards.
GATGTTATCTCTAGGAGGCCTTCAATGAAATGAAAGCTAAAAGGAATTATTCAGGCAGAATAAGAGACCTCAGAGTAAAATATGGGCAAGCAAAGGGAACAATTAAAGAGTAAATGGAGACAGGCATTAATATTGCCTGCACGTGCAATAAGGCTGATGTGACGTGGAGTTTAAAATACATACAGAACGGGATTGCATTCCAATTAGAGCAGAAACATTGCAAGGAGTAAATGAAGCTAGTGTTTCTAAGGCTCTCACTGCATCAGATATGTGATAAAAGCAAAAACTTGCACTAGATTGTTAACAACTCAAGTGTGCCTGCTGAAGACTCTAGAAGAACCATCAAATTCAGTGAAAGGGACATTGAGGAATTGTTGGAAGATGAAAATGGGATATTAAAGTTATTATAGTAAAAAGTCAAAGAATGGAAAAAGATTAACTATGCAAAGATTATTCCCACACACGATTTCCAGAACACCATGGATCCTTTACTTCTATCAGGTTTGTTTTTCTCATAATTTTCCCTCATTTGTTCTTATATGTTGGCCTCTTTTATAGTTTTTAAGTAGATGCCAATTATTTTTTTGGAAAAACGTATGACGTTTCTGAATGACTTTACCTTCCTCTAGAAAGGTTCATTCCTGTCTCTACTCTTGGGGGTTTCTTGGAGGTCTGATATATGATTTTGAAAGCCTTGGTTTTCTAAATAGCTCTTTATGATATTCAAACAGATTTATTTTCCTTTATTTGACCATTTGGGTTGCTTTCACAGTATTTAATTTATATAAAACATTAAATATACACATTCAATGTATAGAAGATATCAAAATTGTTTTTAATAGTTATTATAAAGTGCATGAAATAGGTATTCTTTAAATAGGCTACATAATTTAGAAATTGAAACTACATTATTCAGATTTAAAAAAAACATGAATTTGATTTGTTTTGGTGGATTTTTTGATACTTTCAATAGCAACCTAAATGCAAGTTAAATTTAACATATTTTTCCTCTATCAGGTGAGCTCTACCTCACCTTCAATTGCTTTTTGTTTTTTTCCAATTCTTTGTAAATTTAGATAATTATATAGTATTCCTGTAGTCTATTGTGAAGGAATCACTTTCACTAGACTAGAGTAAATTAGATTCGTGGATAAGAGAAATGGGGATGATTGTATTATAATCAAGTAGTAAGGTTTATTTCTTCACAGATAGTTGCAATACTTTTTTCTACTTATTTGGAGTTTGATAGTATTTTATTTTACCTTTTTCTCTCAAATAAACTGAACTGAGGTAGGAAAACAATACAGTTAAAGACAGTAAAGAGGAGAAGCAATTGATGTAGGTGTTCTCCTTAGTTTTTTGGAATTGAATGTTTTACTTGATGATAAATAATAAAATTGGTAATTTTGAGTTTCACATAAATAAAAATTTGTGCATATCCTGTTATAAAAATCTGAAGGACTCAAGAATTATGAAAATGATCCTTGTAACCTAAATGTTTTGACCTGCTTAAGATTTTTAAGTCTAAAAAAGACTATTTTTTCTTCTTGAAACATCACTGCTAATACGCATGCTAAGTATCACTTCTGTACAAGAAGCTCAGATTTTTCTGCTTACTGCATATTGACAGTGATGTATCAAGTATATTTATCAAATCTAAAGAATGGAATGAATTAAGAAAGTCGTGGTTTAAAATAAACTTCATAGGTATATTTTCTATTTTTCACTTTATTCCTTCTTTTATACTACTAATTGTAAAATATTAGCACTTTCTTTTGAGGTCATAGAGGTCAAAGCTAACAGAAGAAAGAAACTTCCCGCAGAGATGATGAGCAAGTCAGATGCCTTTCTCCTCAGCATGAGGTTTCTCCAACTGCAAAAGTAAAATGAATCAAGCATGGAATGTCCCCAAACAAGCTAATAGCTACTGCTGTAGTGGTATATCATTATTGCCCTGTGCAATAAAATTGTAAGTGTAAGTAGCTGTATGTAACAGGTCAATATTAAAACATCAAATTTCATAATAAGAAAAAATGATAAGAATGGGGTTAATTATAATTTGTAGTTTTAGCTCACATGATTACTTTATGCATCATGAATAGAAGATATTTATGCATAAGCTTCTTTTTATTTTTGGAATGCATCCTTATTCTAAAAAGAGTTAAAGCACATGTATCACTTTAACAATGATCATAAATTGCTTGTTTACTGGCATTCTTATTACAAATATATGTGTATGGTGTAGACCACCATTCTGCAAGTGCATGTTGAATTTCTGTACTTTTTACTTTTGACAACTCAATTTGTATTTAAAATTGAAGTGCTTGAAGATTTTCCTTTAGTATAGATGCATCTACTTTTATTTCTAATGCTTTCTTTTGTTTTCACTCTTAAAGCTTCATTTTCATCTCAATCAAAATAACTTAGAAACAATGTTAAATGCCAATCAGATTATATTATCAGAAAAAATAAGTCATATAATTACAGACTGCATATGTATAGTTTAGTATCTATACCACACACATATGTATATACAAATGTATATACATATGGACTTTTAATTGAAGTCTTTTGTTTGTTGTTTTTCACAAGCAATTCAGATGTTTTATGCAGGAAATTTACACTGACACTGAATATAAATGGTTTGTTGGTATGTTCATAGTGTTGTTTAGAACAGACTTACACATATGCAGTCATTTTTCACAGTACTATGAAAAAAAAACCCCTAAATTCCACATGAAGAAAATAAAAAAAAACAGCCCAAATAGTCTAAACGAAATGAATAAATATGGAAATACCAAATTACTCTGCTTAAAATTATGCACAAAGCTTAGTTATTGTGTTAAGACATTTATATTCTATATTTACTAAGTTTCACATGTACCCTTGTAAGATGCACCGTAGGTGCCGGTAGTCCCAGCTACTATAGGGGCTGAGGCAGAAAGATCACTTGAGCCTGGGACTTTGAGATTGTTGTGGCATTCTTCTCATGGATGAGAAGGAGGGAGGGTGCTGGGATTAGGGAAGAGCAGAAGAAGGAAGGAGGGAGGTGTGGGGGGTCTCAGTGTGTGACACACCTTTTGGGGGCAAGACACAATTATAAGAGGGATTCTACCTAACAAATGTAATCAGTGTAACCTGGTTTCTTGTGCCCTCAATGAATTCCCAACAATTAAAAAAAAAAAAAAATTAAAGAAAAATATACACAAAGCTATAGTATCCAAAACAGTATGATCCTGATATATAAGGAAACATATACATCAATGGAAAAAAGATAGAGACCCAGAAACAGAACCATATAGCTACAAGTAACTGAGTTTTGACTAAGTAGATAAAAACATAAACTTGGGAAAGGGTGGCCTACTCAATAAATGGGGCTGAGAAAATAGGATGGCCTCATGCAGAAGAAGGAAGCTGGATCCCTACATCTTACTGTATACAAAAATTAACTCAAGACAAATTAAGACAAGAAACCATAAAAATGGTAGAAGAAAACATAGAAAAAGTCCTTCTGGGCATTAGCCCAGAATAGTTTAAGAGTAAGTTCTCAAAACCAAATATAGCAATAATAAAAATAAATAGGACTTAATTAAACTGAAATATTTCTGCATAGCTGAGGAAATAATCCACAGAGTAAATAATCTACAGAACTGTACATCTGACAAAGGAGCAATATCCAGAATCAACAATAAATTCAAAGAAATCGGCAAGAAAAAAGCAAATAATCCCATCAAAGTCAGCAAAAGACATAGTCTGGCAACCTGTTTGTTGGATTACACACAAAATAAGGTCAAATTTCCTTAAAATTTTTTAAAAAATTAGGAAAACAAAACAATCCACTACTACCTTTTAGCCCAATGCAGGTAAGTAAGGGAAATAATACATTTTTAATGCAGATTAGTCAATTTTTTTTAAAGTTGTGATTGATTCCTGACATAAGAATGCCAAAAGAATAGAAGGGTCAACTAAAAGATCTCTCAAAGGGCAAAGTCAGAAAAATTAGTGAAAGTAATAGAATAATAGTGGATGACAAGTCACCGTATGAAATATAAATGTTGGATCCATGCCAATATTATAAAGTCATCAAATAAATAAAGGGAATAATGCACAAGTTTTCTGTACAGAAGCGTTCACCCATGAAGATCTGGAACCTAATTTCTCCTCCTAAACTGTGGACTGTGTCTAGTGACTGCTATCCAAAGAATACAGAAATGAAGACAATGGAGCAATGCTACAGAGGACAATTCTAAAAATCACCGCCTCAGTCAGGCAATCAAGTTGAACATCTACCGTGACATATCATGTCCACACCACATGTGCACTCCTGGTGTCATGGGACGAGAACAGCGCTTTACTTCTGATCTTCCACAATCCCCCAGCCCAGTCTAATCACAAGACAAGAATCATAAATTCTAATCAAGATACTTTCTACAAAACCCCTAATCTTTACTTCTCGAAATAGTCAATCTCTTCAGAACAAGGAAGTTTTGAGAAATTGTCGTATCAAGAAGCAGACCCTGAATGTAACTGCTATCCTGTTTATGATCCCAGAACAGGAACAGGACATCAGAGGAAGGAAACCAAGGAAGCCTGAAGCAAATGCAAATGTGTGTTGATAATAGCACATCAGTAGTGGCTTATGAAGTTTGACAAATAAATCATAATAATGAAAGATGCTAATCATAAGGGAAACTTTCATGCCCATAAAAAATGTCCAATAATTACAGGGCATAAAAACTTGGTACTATATTCACAGCTTTCTTTAAGTCTTTATTGGTGAATTTGGCTGGAAGTTGTTTCCTGGCTTTTGGTTCAGTTTAATCTTCTTGAGAATGTTGTAGGTATTTTTCATCTTACTTTGGATAGAAACTAAGATTTGCACATTTTTATATCTTGCTTATGTTACTCCAGTATTAGATGGTATAAATACAAATCAGACATGAATCAGGCGAGGCACAGTGGCTCATGCCTGTAATCCTAGCACTCTGGGAGGCCGAGGCAGGTGGATTGCTTGAGCACCTGAGTTGGAGACCACCCTGAGCAAAAGTGAGACCCCGTCTCTACTATAAATAAATAAAATAAATAAATAAAACAGAGGCAAGAGGATTGCTTGAGCCCAAGCTGGAAGTAGCTGTGAGTGAAGATGCCATGGCACTCTACCCACGGTGACAACTTGAGACTATCTAAAAAAACAAATCAGGCATGAATCATATAATTACAAATACTCTTCTGCAACAAAGAAATCACAAAATATCACTGGCACTGAGACATTTGACATTAGGCAATATCGTTCCATAATTTATCCAAATTTATCCAAATTATCGTTGCATAATTTATCCATATCCTACGTGATATGTACAACATAATGTATTGTAACGAGTCTTAAACTGAGTGTTCATGAGTATATGAAAATGAAAATATGGTTCAGAGGTTTTGGTAACAAATCGCCTGGATTTAAAACCCACTGGAATCTTTAGCTGAGTGACCCTGTGAAAATTCTCTGTGGCTTGTTTATTCCCTTCTATACAGCAAGAATGATGCTATAACATAAATGTCAAACAGTTGTCGAGAGAATTAAAATGTAAAACGTGCATATGAATTACTCACAATAATTCTAAGCTACTATAAATGTCCATTAACTATTAACTATTATTGGCATAATTTTACTAAAGACAGCCATGAGACTAATTCAGACACAGGTGAAGTTACGGAGCTGGAAATGTTAAAGGCAATATAGATGCTACAACAGATTAGTGAGGGGACTAAAAATCACAATTACAAAATGAAACAATCCAGAATGGAGTGTGGATGTAAGCCAGGTTCTGCCTTGTCTTGGGTTGTGAAAATTCAAGACGGCTCTTACCACTCCGTCAGAAACGGGCAAGAAGCATCTGATTCCTTGTTGAAGTAAACACCTTACTGAAGTTTCAGAATAACTGTATAGAAGAAAATTGCGATTCTAATCTTCGTCCTTCTGTAAGTTACTCCATACACATTGATATTGCCTTAGATTATACTTGACCGTCTTTCACCTTTAATTTTCTAAAAGATTTTAAGACTCTCATGGATACTTTTTCTTCATTAAATCTACTGGTATCTGCTCAGCGTGTTACAGTTACTCATTAGACATTTGGGGAAAATTGTCATGCATTTAGTAAATTAATCTTTCACGTCCTGTCCAACAACAAGAGCCAAGACTCCTGGCACAGAGGATGTTTCCAGACCTACCATGATGTACATAGTCATGTGCTGGGGCTCTTACTTCTATGAAATAGACTCCCACAGAGAGAGTTATGCAGCAAAGGTAGTAAGAATTTATAATGTTGATACAATTATGCCAGAGTACTTTAGAAAATATGGTAGCGATTCACAATTTAACAAGCATTTTGCGAGTGATATAATTTTTTTCTTTTCTATTGCTTTATTATTATATTTCCTCACCTCTTAATCCAACATCTTAACATGACAGCTGATACGATAACTTACTTTTATTTGAATCTGCATGTAACAGGTTACTGGCAAAGTTAATACTTTTTATTAGTTGATGGAACATTTGAATTGTCCATTTTCTGATTGTCATTTAATAGTCTACTTCATGTTTTCTTACAAAATTAACTTTTCTATACTTCTTTCCTTCCTTCTTTCTTCTGGTGTTATTATTATGAACATGTTAATATTTTATATATACTATAAATGCTTTAACTAATATATTATATATAATATATAAAGGCTTTAACTAATAAATTTTCTACAAATATTTTCACTGGACCTAAATGTGCCATTTAATTTGAAACATGGTTCTCTGATAAACTGAATTTTTTAAAATTTGTATTTACAAATGTATCAACACATTCTTGACAATTATGGATACCCTTTATTGCTTAATAATATCATCTACAGTTGTGTTTTATTTTTTGTCACATTCCACCTAGAATTTACTTTGATATGTGAATTTTAATGTTATTTTACTCCTGGAAGCCAAAGTTTTCTTTGTTATTTATTACTAGTATTAAATACTATTTAATACTATTAAAAACTAGTATTTAATCCCATATAATAACATCTTATATGAAATTATCATGTAATAATTAGGAAAGTGTTCATATTTTATTTTGTTTTCATCAGTGAACATCAGCAAAGTAAAATATAGCTTAATCTCTACTGGAAGAAGAGCTCCCTAATTGTAATATATTAATACATTTATTTGGGTCGGATTTAATTTTCATTGTAGGTTACATAAATTCTCTGGGCTTTGATGAACTGATCTATTAAATGGAGATAGTAGCACATCCCTCCTAGGAGAGGATTTAGGATTAGATGAAGCAACGTGAATGCACTAGTCCTTGGAATCATCAGCTGAGGGAAAATAGTAGCAAGATGATGCCTGGTTACAGACGAGGCAGACCTTGTGTAGGGGACTGTTGATAAATCTGTATTGATTTTCATTATTCCATGCCTACATTTCATGTACTTAGGAAAAGAGACTAAATTTTATTTCTTCGTCTAAACAGAATGCCTACTTTTATTCTTTTTAAAAAGTAGACATATTTTATTTATTCTTTTTTAAAGTAGACATTTTTAAAATTATAATATTTCATTTCCATACTGATTTGGTCACCTTTCACAGCTTTTCTGTATCATTTGGACACATTTTCTTTGTTTCCCAGTTCTTGTACATCATTTGGATACATCACATTAGCTTTGTGGCTAACATGTTGTGCGACAGTTTTCCCCTAAGTTTTAGGTAAATTCTCTATTATCTGCCTATCGGGCACAGTAGGCTTGACTGTTGATGCACACACTGCCAGCCTCCTCCCAATCACAGCCGACAGAGGGAACACACACACACACACACACACACACACACACACACACGGTGTTTCAATTTCCAAATATATGTATCAAAGGCTATTTGCAAACATTAAAATGTGATATTGTCACAAAATAAAAAAGGGAAAGTGTTCTGAATCTTCCTCCTCTAATGCTCAGAACATTATTCTGTTTTACGTTTAAAGCTTTCTTTTATTGAATGCGAAACACAAAACATAATGCTGTGTTGTTGGGAACAGTGCTCATATAGAGTGGGGAACACTCATCAAACTAGTAAAATACTTAGCTGTTCAGAGTTTGATTTGTGTGCAGAGATACTGTGAAACAGTTTATGATATGCTTTCACCTATGTTTTTATGGTTAATAGAGGCTGATTTTACTTTAAACATTTCACAAGTGTGTATATGTGTCTGTGTGTCTGTGTCTTTGACACTGTGATTATTTTACAGAAAATATCATGTCATAGGGTCATTGTGTTACCTGTAGGGATATAAGATAGTGACAATGTTAGAATCTGCAACAATTAAATTGACTGGAAAAGCTCCAGGTTAAGAGGAATAAGAATAAAACAGCCCATTGAAACAATCAAAAGCAGTCACATTAATTATGAATTTGCACATGAAAAGGAATGCTTGTCTGAGTGAATGTACTTAAGCATGTTTTTCCTTATTTCAATAAAAGTGGAGTCCTCAGTGCGTGTAATATCTGTGAATATCTCTGGAAATAAGGGTCTTCTCAGAAAATTTGCCTTTTCATTTCAGGTGGTGGACAGAATAAGATACAGAATTGCATTGTTTCCATTTTTTTTTAAGCTACATACCAATAATGAAAAGATAGATGGACTAAAAAAGAAATATCTTTAGAAAAGTTGCCTTGAAAATAGCTTCATAATTGTAAAATTTGGGTGATACAACTGAGAAACCTGGAGAAAAATCTTATTCCAGATTTTTGCCAAGCAATTCTCATATTCTTCCAGCAGAGAGGAGTGTGAAGGAGCGTCTGGCCCAGCATGGAACCTGGCAGGGCATCTCTATTACTCTGGCCTAGACTTTTATTATCCTCATTCCCTGGCAGACTGCACATTGCACGTAAATCATGAAAGGGGCTCAAGGAATCAGTAAGAAAACAGATTTTCCAGCAGTATTTATTACCTTTCCAGACTATGGAAATTGTCTGTGTGTAACAGCAGATTGAATGGTTCTGCAGGGGTTAGAAGACATCCGTAAGGGATATATAATAAATTTTAGAGGCATTTCCTTCTATCGATGTGGGACTCACCTGTGAGACTCATTTAATTTCTTCCATAACATTTTTGCCTTAGTGAATTTGATGCTTTTTTTTTTTTCAGGAAAATGCAAAGTAAATAAAAATTAAGTTGTCACAGAAATCAAACTTCAGAATTTTATATAGTTGAATATTTCTGTATTTACAGGTCCTTTGCAGACTATCAGGAAGGCAGCTATGTCTCAATTTAAACCATTCCTGAGGACTGGTGCACTAGAAATGTTGCTTACATTTTGCTACTTTCAGTTTTGCAGCTTAGTTCCCATTTGAAATCGTACACTTCAATTAACACAAGGCATCACTGACAGGTTCATATTTGTTGCAGAAGCACTATCAGGAAAAAAATATCCCAGAGACAGTTAAGACGCGGCTTAACAGATTGAGAGAAAAGAGGGGAGCAGGAGCTAAGCTCAGTTGTTTTTCAGGTGTACTTGCACTCCAACGATGAAATGTCCAGCAATGAATGATAACTCAGGTTGTCCTTGTATCTATAAGGTCAACTGAAACACTTAGGGGACGACTCCTACCTATTTTACAGAAGGGTCATTATGGAAATGAAATACTTCTCCAAAAATTGAGCAACAATGATCCAGATTAATGCATGAACCAAACAAATGTTTGAAGATTAATTTGAGCTTGCAGACGTAACCACAAATCATGATTCTGTGACAGCAAAATGCATGACAAATCTTATAGAAATTTATGCTGTTACCAAAATAATTGTAATCAATTCACCTGTTCACTAAACTGTTTGACTACTATATTATTTTTCTTTTGCTTCTGTACTAAATAAGTGCAAAGTGTTTTACAATAATACAATTTACTATTTTACAGTTCTGAAAGTCAGTAGTCCAAAAATGACCTATGAGATGAAGTCAAACCTTACAGGACAAAGGTGTGCAGGGGCCGGTTTCTTCCGACACTCTCAGATGGGGGTGAGAGCAGTTTGCTGGCCCTGCTCACCTTCCAGACAGCCTCAGGAGCCTCCCTCGCGCCATTCCAACTTCTGTTTCCTCACAATTCCTAATACTGACTCTAAGCCTCCTGCCTCCCTTCATAAAGACTGTCCTGTTTACATTATGCCCACCTGATTTTCCAGAATAACCCCTCATCTCAAGGTCCTTAAATCACTCTCCTCTGCAAAGTACCTTGTGAACAATGCACCTTGTCCATTCCCAGGTACTAAGACATGGACATCCTTGGCACAGGGGTCATTATTCTGTATACCACAACCATCTACTCTGTGCATAGTATTGTTCTTGATACTAAATTGAATAATACAGATATCTGCTACCCTCAAAGGGCTTACAACGCATGTGGAGAAACAGACTTATATTATAGTACCATGAAAAGTGCGGAGCTGGGGGCTGAAGGTAGTCCCCGAGCATCAGGAGTCTTGCCTACTATGACCCTCTGGGGAGAGGAGAGGCCAGAGAGAAGACTCATCAGAGGACAGGGAGTAGGACATGAGTCCTGGCAGAAAAGGTTCATGCTGGTGAAAACAGGAGAGAGGAGTTTTGCAGGAAGAGGAAGATGTGTGCCAGAGACATGAGGGAGTCTGTCAAGGTCAGGAGAGAATAATGTTTACACAGTAATGTTCATAAGATCCACAAAAGAAGGTTGAGTTTATCAACAGCTCATTATGTGAGCAAAGAAGCACCACCAGCACCACCCAGGAATTTTCAACATCCCCAACTTCTAGATCATCTAATAACCTTGTGTAATAGACAGTGGGCCTTGATCACGGACAGCCAGAGTTTATCGTAATGTACATTCAGGCTGGAAACACTTCAGACTTTGAAACACTTTTAAATTTTACCTGGAATGTGGTAGAAAACTACTGAAGGACTCTAAAGAGCCCAGCTCTAACATGACACGGTTACATTCCTGCTGTAGATAAATATAGATAGTAATAGTAAGGAAGTTAAGTTATGCAAAGTTAGAACATGACGAGATGAAAGAATCCTTTATTGTATACCAGAAATCACAAACTCCTGAATTATAGTATCTTTTTCCCTATAATAGAATAAAGAACAATGGGTGAAGTTTAGGGGTGAATTTACAGTTTAGTATAGAAGAAAATTATAGTGTTTTCTTCTCTGTAATAAAATAAAGATCAATGGGGGAAGTTTAGGGGTAAATTTACAGGACTGTGTAGCTAACTTGATGTGACAGAATTAAACAAGAGGAGGAATAAGTGTGTGTGTGTCTAAAATCATATGGATAGACATGCATCTTTGTGTATGGGTGAATACGTGTGTATAAACTTACAAGAAGTAGTTATGAGCAGATGCAATCAAATGAAAGTTAAGATTTCAACTGCAGTTCTTGATATACCTGAAAAAGCATTCTCTTCCTGTGTTAGTGGTGAGTTTTTCTTAACTTTTTAGAAACTACATTTAGAAAACTATAATTCTGAATTTCTATGTACTCATATTTTAAGGATGCAGTGACTTGGGATTTTACTGACTTCTATAGGCATGTGACTAGATTCTAAAACATTTGTGTGGTCAGCACACAAGTCAATGGGTTCTGTTTATAAGACACAGCACTTAAAGTCTTGCTAGAGTTTTTAACTAGCATCAATATTGCTTAAATAATTTCTTCAAATATGACATACAGTAATATTTGATACCAGTAAATTTCATACCAGTAAATTGTCTACAATCTTGAAATAAATACAACGTATGTCCACTGACGAATGCAACTTTTCTATTTTTCTGAATTGAAAGTACATAATCATTGCTACAAATGAGCATATTAATTTAATCAAAAATGCAAAGAAAATCAGTAAAATTTCTGTGAGTTGAATATGTCTAATATGCAATGAATGTTAAGATGGTGTTAGCTACATGGCAAAGAATATTTATAGGTTCAGGAATAAGCTTACCCAGGGGCATGTAAACCTTTAAGTGAATAGTAGAAACATATTCTCCTATGTTGTATATTTTGTAAGCTACGTAGTTCAGAATTTGGTAAGAACAAAAATAAACAATTTCTCTGCTTACTTTTAAATTTTTAGGTCTTTAAATGTGTTAACACATTTAAAATATAAAGAAATTATATTTTATGTGAATAACATCAATTCACTACTCATAAATAAGATGCGATTTTTAGAATCAGAACTTGGCTTATACTAGAGTCAGCATTCTTTATTATCTGTCTGTTCTAATTATTTTAACATCTAATGATATTTTATGCAATAAGATGGGTTTTTTTTTTAAATCGGGCACTTTGCCCATTAAGTTGATGATTTATTTAAAACCATAAAATCATTGAGTGAGGTAACTCAGTCTCCCAAGTACAAGGGGCTGTAAGTTGTTGAACTCCAATAAGTGTCTAGGAAAAAAATACTGAATAAAGATGTCAAAAGATTTTCTGAAAATGTTTTTTCACTTATAGTCAAGGGAAACATACATTTTGTACTTTCCACTTTCTGTTTTTTGAGGAATAAAATGTTTAGTGTTGGCAGCGTAAACTGTATCTTAGAGAGATAGAGTTAAGATAGACTCTTAGAGAGTTGAGTTATTGGAGTATTAGATCCCTCCAAATACTGCAGGGAATGCTTAACCGGAGTTATTGGGAGTCATTTTCCTCATCGTTGTAAAGAGTATTATTATATAAATAAAGAGTAATATAAAACAATAGATAATTTTGAGAAGAAAAATTGCACATAGATTTGAAATCTGAAAATAGCTACACACTCCCCCCCATCCTACCGACGCAAATGACCGTATTGATTACTGCGGTCATTATTTGGAGTCTGAAATGGAGTAACAGGACATTCCTGAGTAAGTTCATGCTGTGCTGTACTTAGATTCTAGCAGATGGAAAGAGTCAGCAAGCAGGATAAAGCACAGATGTACTATGTGAGTAATAAACAATTTGGGGAATTATAAAGGCTAAAGAAAGAGAATGCTGAGGGTGTCTTTGATATCTTAAAAAGTGTGTCTTCAGAAGGACAATTTAGAGATGTAACACTTGAACAGGAAATAAATGGAACAAGGCAACAAGCTCTGTACAGAGCTGGGTGGAAAAAGAGGTAAAAGAAAAAGCAAACATTATGGGTAATCGGCCAGAGAGTGCTTGATGAGTTCAGGGACCCCAGCAGGCTATGGTGGAGGAGGCAGAGGGAAGGTGGCGGCAGATGGGTAGGAAGCGCGGAAATAGCCCAGGGGACTGCAGGCCGCGGTGGGGACCTACCCGACTCCTACCAGGAGAGGCAGGAGAAGCCACTGGAATATTTGAAGCAGCAAAGAGACAAATCTTACTTATATTTTAGAAGGATCTCTGATTCCTTTGTGAACACGGAAAGAAGAAGGGCAAAGTGAGAAGGTTAAACACCCACCAGGGAAGCCTGTTGAGATAGGTCAACAAAGGTGAATTAGTGGTGTGAACCCGAGGGTTCCTCGTGGAAGATTTGGGCAATTGAGAGATTCTGAAGGAAATGCAGAAGGACAGACACCAGAATTTATTGTCGTATTAGTGTTGGGGTAAAGACAAACAGACGATGAGGGTAATTCCGAAATATTTTCCAAGAGCAAACGGAAGGACGCATTGGCCACGTGCGCAGTGGTTAGATAAATGGCCGAGGAGGGATAACACGAATCCACCTGTCCCGGCAGGTGCGTGCACTCGTCACTGGGGTGCTGAGCTCAGGGTTACTGGGCCGGCTAAAAACCAAGCTTTGATGGTGGCAGTAGCAGCGACTGTGAGATGCTCGTCTGGGTCCCGAGCACAATGCATTTGTGCTGGTAGCGGTTGCGACGGACCAGCAGGAGGTGCGCGCACGCAGGGCCAGCTGTGTGGGACTGGGTGCAGGGCTTCTGTCCCGCCTCAGTTCCCCAGATGAGTCCTTGTGTGTCCTATGCGGTGGATTTGGCTGCACGACTCCAAGGGCCCTGGGTCCTGCAGTCTGTGTTGGGGATAACGGCAAAGCCGAGAGAATTCAGACCAAGTAAGTCTACGCTCAGGTCCTCCAAGGGTGAGCGCACGCACCTGCCAGGATGGATGAGACGGGCAACCCTCAGGCCCCTGGCAGAGTGCTGGGCGAGGGGCAGCGTGCTGAGGTCCCGGCGCAGGGTGGGCAGGGCTGGGTCCAGTAACCAACAGCCATGGTAAGTTAGCGTGGGACCGGCACCCCTCCTAGGCCCAGTGCTTGTGGGGTTTGCTCCTCGCTCTCGGATTTTGCAGCCTACCCAGCTGTTTCATCAGAAATGACAGTTCCCACCCTGGGGACATAGAAGCCTCCACCCGGCTCATGACCAGTCTTTCTGGCAACTCTCTTCCTGCTCAAGCCCTGGGGTGACAAGGTGCTGCACACTCCCGGGGCAGGCACCTGCTCCCTCACGCTCACGTCTAAGTCCCTAAGTCACGGTAGCGGGAGCCCACGCCCAGGTCATACCCTCGTTTTGCAGGCAGCAGCCTGGGGTTTCCTGACGCCTGGAACAGGTGCTGCCAGTTCCAAGCAACCCGCAGCCTTTTAGAATCTAGGATGGGTCAAAAGATGGAGACTTTACCTCTTTTATGTTTACAAAGATGAAGCTGGAACATATTCTTCTTAGAAAAGTATCTCAAGAATGGAAGAAAAAGTACCCAATGTACTCACCCCTACTATGAAACCAATTTATAAACACCCCCACTTCTATATGAAGCTATAACCCAACTACCGCCCAAGATGAAGGGGAAAAAAGGTGGGGGTGGGGAGAGGAGGGAGGAGGATGGACGGAGGGATGGTAACCGGTGAGACCACACCTATGGTGCATTTTTACAAGGGTACATGTTAAATCTACTAAGTGTAGAATGTAAATGTCTTAACACAATAAATAAGAAAATGGGGTGAAGGGTTTGTTAACCAGTTTGATGAAGGTATTTCAAATTGTATATAAAACCAGCACATTGTACCCCACAGTGCATTAATGTACACAGCTATGGTTTAATTAAAAAAAAAAAAAAATCTAGGATGGGAACTGTGCCTTGCTGAAGATGCTCAGGTCTAAGAACAGCGTGGAATCCAGGGGTGCTTCCCCTGTAGCCTCAATGTAACTTCCTCCCTGGACCTGGTCTTTCTTACAGTGTCCTGACCATCTTGCATGTTGTATTCAGGGCTCGGGAGGGTCAGGATGCTCTCCTGTGGCCTGGACTGTGTGATTTCCAGAGGGAAAGTGGCCCGCAGGGAGCCCCTCACCGCCCCTGTACTGGAGTCACTCCCCATTCCCAGCCCATCCCTGGAATCAGGCTGCACTTCACCCTTGTCCTTCCCAGCGCTGGGGCTTCCTGTCACACTTCTGTTGCACTTCCAAGTCCAGTCTTGGTTGATGTGGTAGAAGTGCAGTTGTATTATGCACTGCTTTGGTTCTTCTGAGTGGATGAGGAGTGCTTGGAAGGAAGAAAACCTCAGCTATGAATTTGCAAGAAAGCATGAGTCTGTGTTTTCAATAAAAATTATATTGTATATTATCTGTTGGATTCTGAGTAATCTTAATGAATTCAGTAGCAGTATATGTATCTCTGTAGTACCTGAATATCAGACAGGTTTATTTTTTATGTTCTTGAAATTCTAAGTAATACTCATTATTCTATTTAAAATACTAGAAAATATCTACTCTGGGGAATCACTATAGTTGATTATATAAGTTTTCAGTAAGCGTTTGTGGGAAATACTCATTTCTTAGTTTGTATTCAATTTTAATCTTACATTTCAGTTTTGGGGGCATATTAGCAATGTCATGGCCAGTGTGATTATTGGTAAAATGATGCATAATATTTAAACATCGCAGTTTAGCTCTGGTCACTATTAGCATTGGCAATAAGACTCAGATTTATAATTTATCATCTTGTGTTACAGGCACTGACCTGAATTCATCTCTTATGTCAGATGGAACAGTAATGATGACATTTTTTCCTGAAACTGAGAAATAATAACCTTTTCTTACTTAGCTGAAGGCCAAGACACCCAACTGCAAAATCTCAAGTTATATTAAAGATAGATGAAAAAGATGTTCCTTTGACAATATCTTCTCTTTTTTTTTTTTAAATCTAGTATATCATAAAATAGTGGATAAATATGGAAAAGAAAATTATGCCTGTGTCACCAAATATTCTGAATTTGAATGTGAACATCATTTATAACTGTTAGCTTTATTAAACTAATAAATGAATCCATATATTTATAAATTATAGAAAAATGTACTTTAGAGATACTTTGAGCATTTCCAGAAAATCAAATTAAAGCAAATATTTCGGTTTCACCTGTATATAAAAGTTATGTTTACATGGTTCTCCAGCAGCATTATGTTTGAAAACAAAGTACATACCTTAATCTAAAAAAATATTGCTAAAACATTAACAATAATCTGATCCTTCATTGATTCATTACCTTTTTGCTGGTGGAAGGTCTTGCCTCAATGGTGACAGCTGACTCTTCAGGGTGGTGGTTGTGAAGGAAGAGGTGGCTATCGTAATACCTTAAAATAAGAGGACAATGGCATTTGCCATGTTGGTTGACTATTCCGTTGAAAAGTATTTCTGGGTGGATGGGCAGTGCCTGTGGCTCAGTGGGTAGGGCACTGGCCCCATATACCAAGGGTGGCAGGTTCAAACCAGGCTGTGGCCAAATTGCAACAAAAAAATAGCTGGGCTTTGTGGCAGGTGCCTTTAGTCCCAGCTACTCGAGAGGCTAAGACAAGAGAATTGCTTAAGCCCAGTGGAGTTGGAGGTTGCTCTGAGCTGTGGGATACCGTGGCACTCTATGATAATAATAATAATAATAATGGCCTAAAGATATAAATATTGCTATTTATTGGTAAAGAATTTTTATTTATTAAATCTGATGGCATGCATTCCTATTGTTAGGAATTCATAGAATTCCATATTCTTCAAATACATAATTCACTACAAATTTCTTCTTGTCATCTTTGACACAGAGTTCCAGTGGACTTTAGTTTCCAGAATTTTTTTTTTTTTTTTAAGTCAAACATGAAAATGACCTAGAAGCCCATCTAATGGATTTGCATGGTGTGGCAGCATGTATTGGTGGACTCAGTTTTTTACTCATCCTCATATTAACACTCCATAAGTATATTCTTAACGGCATCTAGAATGGTGAATTCTTTCTAGAAGATTTTCAATTGACTTTGCCAGGTGAATCATGGGAATCAATGTCTATATACTTACCTATCTATGTATCTATCACTATCTACCTTACAAAATGTATTTCTTAAATAAAAGGACTTGATATTTAAAATTATTCCCTTGATCCACATCCCTGGATGCGCATCCTGTAGGATGTCGTGTGAGCATACGTGACGACTGCAGTAATGTCCTTGTACAATCTCCATCAGAGCTCCTGAGTGACCAGGTGCACTGTCAGAAAGCAGTGTTATTTTGAAATGAACCTTTCTGCCCCCTCCCCCACCCCGAGAAGTAGGTCTTAATAGTGAACTTAAAATATTAAATCAGCCGTGCTGTCATCCAGGCTTTGTTATTCCATTTATAGACCATGTGCTGAGTAGCTTTAGCATAGTTCTTAAAGGTCCTTGGATTTCCAGAATTGTAAATTAGCACTGCCTTCTACTTAAAGCTACCATCTGCATTAGCCCCAAACAAGAGTCAGCTGTCTTCACAAGTGCTGAAGCCAGGTATTGACTTCTCCCAGCTAAGAAGTTCTCTGTGGCACCTTCTTCTGAGAAAGCAATGATCCAGTGTACTCAGTACTGTTATAAAGCCAGCGGATACTCTAATGCATGCCCACACATGGGAAAAACTCAATTCAATTCAAGTTGAAGGGGTGAAGGGAGGATAAAGGGGGTGCTCCCACTCAGCAGGGCAGTGTAGTTTGGCACACCTTTTGAGTGTGGGACATACCACAAGAAGGATCAAATATTTTGACCTCATTGTTTGTACCCTCACATTAACTTAAAATAAATTTACTTTTCATTAAAAAAAAAAATAAAGAAAGAAAGAAAATGAGACACATGCTGCAGTTTCCTTTATCAATGATCTTAGCTAGCTTTTGCATAACTTGCTGATGCTTCTACACCAGCATTTGGTGCTTTACTTTACAGTTTTATTTATGGAGACAGCTTCTTTCATTAAACTTCGTGACCTACCTTTGCTAGCTTCAGACGTATCTCCTGCAACTATCTCACCTCTCCCAGCTTTCCTGGAATTGAAGAACATTAGAGCACTGCCCTGCATTAGGCTTTGGCTTAGGGGAGTGTTATAGCTGGTTTAATATTCTATCCAGACCCCTAAAACTTTCTCCATAGCAAAGCACCAGGAAGACTGCTTTGCTTTCCTGTTTTCTGTGTGTTTACTGGATTTGCACTTTTAATATTCTTTAAGAATTTTTGCCTTAAATTTACAATTTGCCTCTTTAGCCCAAGAGAAGTAGCTTTTGGGCTATCTTGACGTTGGGCATGCTTTACTCACCATTTCTAGTCTTTGTTTTAAAGCGAGAAATATGAAACTTGGCCTTACACTTGAATACTTAGTAACCATTGCAGGATTATTAACTGGACTAGTTTCAACATTGGTGTGTCTCAGGACAGCAATGAAGAGGAAAGGGAGAGACGTGGAAATGGCCAGTCGGGGAAGCAATTGGAACACAGATTTATTGAGTTCACCATCTTATTTAGGCACATTTCACACCACCTCAAAAAGATCACAATAGTTACATCAAAGGTCACAGATCACCGTAACAGATATAAAAGTAATGAAAAAGAATTACAAAAATGTGACACAAGGACATGGAGTGAACATCTATTATTGGAAAAATGGTGACAACAGACTTGCTCTATGTCCGCTTGGTGCAGACCTTCAGGTGTTAAAAATGTATTATTTATGAAATGCAGTACAGCAGAGTGTAATGAACCGAGGTAGGCCTCGGCACACATTCTATCGCAGGTTAATCAATACTCTTGATGCTGCTTCTATGACAATATCTTATTTATGGAAATAGCAATTTTTTTCTTCTGATAATAGTGAGACCTAGCTGAGGAATTAAATATAAAGCTAAGAGATCTGTCTGGCTTATAAATAATCTGTTTTTTTAATTGTAAATAGATTTCAGTCAAAATTTTACCTGTCATTCCAGTAATTCTGCATCCTCTGGTGTTTTTTAATTTTTTAATTTATTATTTCAGCTTTTCTGTACTCTTAGGATTTTGTCCGATAATCTGCTGGTTAATCTGCAGGTGCTTGCAGTTCCTGCTGATGTCTGGATAGTTCAGTGAAGAGAGTGGAGCGTCTCCATCACGGCTCTGTTTGCCTCACTTAGATTTATTCTTGGGACTGCTCGGCCCGTACGTACACATTGAAATACAAAAGCATACAACAAATTGGGTGCTACTGGATGACTTATTAACACACCTTTTTGTTCTTGTGGGCATAATATTTTAAATATTTTACATGGAATCTTTTAATGGACTTCAATATTCACGTGGTTCAGGTAAGCATTGCTATACAATTGCAATTTTCATGAATATAACTAAATCAAAGACCTTTAAGTATTAAATTAATTTTAATACTTTAAGTATTAATGCCTTTTTTCATGCATGTACTAGGTGTTTAAGTTTAGGAATACGAGTGTTATAAGAAAAAGACACTGTTTGTGTTAGAGCCCCAAGGTTTAGGTGGAAAGGATAATGACAACGATCTAGGGAAATATGTGAGGAGAGTGCACAGTGGTAAGTGCTCTGTTCAAAACTATAGGAGGACTGTACGTAGAGTTAGCACACTGTACCCCATAATTGCAGTAATGTACACAGTTATGATCTAATAAAAAAATAAGAGAAGGAAACTATATGAGGTAATGGGGACTGAGGGTGCTATGCTCGGAGTGTTCAAATCTCTCCCCACCCCAGAAAACGAGCCTGTTGAAACCCTAACCCACAAAGGGAGATATGTGTGATTAGATCATGTGGGTAGGGTGCCCACAAATGGAATTAATGCCCTCACACAAGGGACTCTGGAGAACTTTTTTTCCCCTTACACACTGTAAGAACACAGAGAGAAGGAGCCCTTTGCAAATCAGGATGCGGGCTGTTCCCAGGCTCCACATCCACTGGCTGCTGGATCTGGGACTTACCAGCATCCACAACAGTGAGAAACAAATTTCCGCTGTTTGTAAACCACCCAATTTAAAGTATTTTTGTTATAGTTGCCTAA
Source organism: Loris lydekkerianus (assembly GCA_963574355.1). Taxonomy (NCBI): domain Eukaryota; kingdom Metazoa; phylum Chordata; class Mammalia; order Primates; family Lorisidae; genus Loris; species Loris lydekkerianus. The sequence goes on along the minus strand of CAUYPK010060227.1, from coordinate 10,502 downwards.
ATTAACCTAGACAGAGTTGGGCTGGTGTAGGAGTACAGTCTCTCTCTCGCTCTCTCTCCCTCTGTTTGTGTGTGTCTGCAATCGAACTCTTAATATTCCTACTCTAGAGACTTTCAGTCTTTTTTCCAGGCTTGAGCGCTTTTCTGTGCTGCCATATTTAGAACCTCCTAATACAGTGTGTATTGTGATGTTCTTGAAAGGAAATCAATGGGTAATTTCCCAAAGTTGTAATTGATGAGACTTTAAGGAATGGATCATTTGTAGATCTAGGTTATGGTAAGGGAAAGAATATAGACAAGTTAAGGGCTCAAGGGCTGGTAAAGTAGGAAGCTTTGATCATGCCATCAAGGGAAAAGACCATGGTGGGGAGTGAACGGAATTCGAGCTGAGCCATGAAGAGGGCAGGGACCACCAGCCAGCTTTTGGTCCAAAAGTGAAGTCATTGCCAAAACTGACCCTTAACAGAAATTAGCAATAATATTAAATCTCCCCATTTCCACTCTTCCTGATCTCCAATTTCTTGTAATTTTCTCCCATTGACTTAAAAGCCACATATTAATAAATGTTTTCCAGAGATTGGTAAAAAAAAATTTCTATTATGTCTTAAAAAAAAATAGTTTTGCCAAGCTCACCAATGATCACAACACTCTGAATGAACATAAAAGTTTGCCCTGCACTATTTTCTAATAATTTTATAAGGACAGTGAGGGTTATAATATGCCGAAATATCGTGATTAGCATTACTCATTTAAAGTCACAGGAAACACCGAATAGCCTATTTCCAATAGATGGCAGAAAAAGTGATTCATTCTTTTCTTTGAATGTTCATTTCCTGTTTTTTGAGAGATTAAATGTTCTTCCCAGCATGCTTGAACTCAAGAAACTTGTGAAATTTGAAAGCTCCTTACATAAGAACTTCAAAGGCTTCAAAAACTGGCAAAGAAACATTTCAAGCCAGCAATTCTTTAGCACTTTATAGATTATTTCCGCACGAAGTAAATGGTGCTAAAGCTGGGGAATTGATTCTATAGACAGAAACACATATATATGATCCCCAAGGTACCCAGACCGTATTAAATATTCCAACCCATTTTGTGTTTGGAAAATGGAGTAAGCATTTTTTTCCAGGTTTAATCTATTTCATATTAGTGAGCTGAAGAAAGGACAAAAGGGTCCACCTGACCGGTCTGTTTTATATGTTTGTCACATATCCTCATAAACCTGTGTCATCTTAAGAATAATGCATTTTTTTTTTGTTTTTCAATAAGAATTTAAGATGCTTTGTGATAAGTACTGAATATAAGAATGTTAATTAGCATATATTTAGAAAATGCATGCTGTAAAAATAAGTTGCCACCCAAAATTAAAATTGACATAAAATGTAAAGATTTTCTGTATTAAAAAAATTATATTTACTCAATATTCATTTCTACTTTGTAAAATCTTGAATTACTAGGTCCTTAGTAAGTTATCTACTACATCAAGATTTATGCACTTTGTGTGAGAATTGGTTTTGACATCTGAAGTAACAACAAAGTCACAGTTTAAAGAGTGTGTATGTGTAAGCATGAGATATTTCTGAGAAAAAGCAAACAAGTTGTTTGGTTACAACCAAATAACTTCATCAAGTGTAAGATGTTTCTGTTCAACCTGAGTAAAAAGAAGCTTATGTTTGAACGGTGAGAAAATAAAGATGAAATGATTTAAATATGTTAATCTGTTTAGGTTAAAAAAAACTTTCCACTGAGGGGCGCCCATGCTCAGTGGTTTGGGCACCTGCTACATACTCTGGGCTGGTGGTTTTGATCTCGCCCCGGCCTGGCCTGCTAAACAAACAAACAAAATAGCCAAGTGGGCACCTGTAGTCCCAGTTACTAGAGAGGGTAAGGCAAGAGAAAAAAACAAACAAACAAACAAAAAAAAAACATTCAATTGAACACATACTTTACTAAAATGTGAAGACCTTTTCATCATAGTAATTTATCAAAAGAAAATAAAACGTGCATTTTCTCAGAAGACTATTCTAACTCTATGGGAACATACCTGTGTTAAAACAACTCTATTTGTGGAAAAATGCAATTCCTTTAGGTTTAAAAGTAATGTGAGAATGGAGTCACTGAAAAGCGTATGGACGATCTCACAAAGTGTTGGCTATTAGGTCCTTGAAAACTCATAAGCCTGTAAAGCTTTTGTTTTTAAAAGTTTTATTTCCCAAAGATTTTTGAGTGACTGGCTATTCCTTGATAACAGTGACAAAAATTCATGGTTATTTCATTAAACTTAAATGACATGAAATGTAGTTTTAAAATCTTCTATGACCTCTTATAATGATTCTATGCCACTTATACCTACTTGAATATAGAAACATGTATATAAATGTAGGCAGACACATATAATTATATATTTACAAGTAGACTGTATGACAGAGGTGCCCCATTATCTGTGGAGGATACTTTACAATGTCCTGATGCCAGAACCCACAAATAGTTCCATACCCTATACATGCTATATTTTTCCCTATACCTACATACTTGTGATAAAGTGTAACTTAAAATTTGATGTAGTAAAAGATTAAAAAAAAAAAGCTACAAAAATATATTCATAAAATTTAGAAAATGCAATCTCTTTTTCTATCAAAATGTCTTTCTGCACTCCGCTTTCTTGTGACAAGGAAAGATGGTAAAAGTCTTACGTGATGTGTCGCAGTGAGGCGATTTATGCAGGCATTGTGATGTTTCATTTAAAACTTTTGAATTGTTTATTTCTGGAACTTTCCGTTTAATATTTCCTAATGACTACAGGTGACTGAAACGACAGAAAGTGTAACCCTGGATGGGGAGGACTCCTGTGTGTGTGTGGGTACGTGTGTAGTGTACGCTAGACGTAGCAGGGATGTGTCTGTGTGGATGCCTGTGCCTGGGAGGAAGGAAAACTAGAACTCAGGTATATGGAAGTGCAGGAGAAAGACCCTTGCATGGGACTTGTTGGGGATTTTTATCTTATAAGCCCCCCTAAGATATTCTCAGAAAATGCTGCATAAAAGAATATGTTTATATCTGTATTTATAGAGTGTCAACCATGCATGAAGCAAGATAAAAAGATACACGTGAGGTCTTAATTTTTTGTCCCCTCAAGCCTGACGCTGAGCCTCTGCACGCATCTGTCTGCAAGGGCTGGGGCAGCCGGCAGAGCAGCTGCGTAGTGACAGGGAGGCTGCCGGGGGAGGATGGGAGGACGGCTCCCAGGGTGTGAGCCTCCCAGCATCTCTGCCCGCAGTGCAGGTGGGAAAGGCAGCTTTCATGACAGTCACAGAAACACTGATATTAACAGCTGGATGTCTACAGGACACATGGCTCGCTCCCCCAGAAAACCTGAAGGGGGCCTGGTAGCTTCCGGAATCCTTCCCGTACCCATTTGTGTATGTCAAAAGCCAAGTACCGGTGTTGAAACACACAACACTTCTATGTAGGTGATGAAAGAATCTGTATATTGACCAACAAATATACCAAGTGATGATCTTTTGGTACAATAGAGCAAATATTTTCTGATAACACGTGGCATACAATGCCACGCGTTATTAAAAGGCTAACATAAAAAAAGTACTTTGAAAAATGACAAGTAATATGAAGATTTTAAAACATATTTTTCTCTCTGACACATACAAATTTTCCAAGCAAAATTTTTCCTCAAAATGAGTCACTATCTTGTCAGCCATTTGATTCCATACTGCTTTTCCAAGCTGAATACCTGCAAACATTTATAAACAAATCATTTCCAATCTGCACAATTTTTAAATTATATTCTATTACAATATTAGTAATTTTTGACAGCAATTCCTCCATACAAGCTCGCCCAACACTGATTACGCTAATATTGGTGTTTCTAGGTTCTATAAACAAGTGAGAATGGACATACACTCTACAAAAAATAAGAATTCACATGATAGGTTCTGACTTTTAAAGTTAAATGCATTCTATAGATTGAAGCATTTCCTTTCAATTGCACAAATCAATTTGAATAAAAATATCAAAGGAACAAATGGATTTACAACAAGAAAATTAGGGTTTTTATAATCATATAACATGATTTTGTCTTCATTATCCTATTTCTCCGCTATAATATTTGGTACTTTCATAACATAAATATCTTTAAATGAGTATTAAGGATATGGGCTCTAACAGTGCATGTCATTGAAGTGTTTCCCCTCATGATAAAATTTTATAAACAGGAAACATTGTTTTTCTATATTATTTTTTCCTTTTTTGCCAAAAGCTTCTGTTTCTGAAGTATCAATCCTGTGCTTCTTTACGTTTTCTAAGAATTTTTCTTTATTGGGCTAACTTTCAAAGGATCTGGTTTTCAGCTCCTGCAAAGTGCGTTGTAAACTGGCGTTGGTCTGGGGGGCAGGAGCCAGCTGTGCTGATGGAGGAAAGTGACTGTGACCCCCCCTGGGTAGGAAGTGGAGGAGCTCAGCTCCGGAGAACAAGTTAATTTTCCCCGTGAGTCGTCATTCTTGGCTACTCACGTGCTGGCCCATTTTTATTTCTCCCAGCCTCTTCACCCAGAAGGCGAGTACCGTCCAGTTCCTAGGGCTACCTCCCCATAGCACTTCCTTCACGTGTTTGGCTTAATGAGCTCCACGTCCGAGAGGCCACTTCATTCCTTCCACTGCTTCTTCCAAACACTATTTTACCCCACTGACTTCTAGTGACCCCCAACATCACTCAGGGTCCCCTGACACTCTGCATCTGCCATGGACTTTGTGCCATTGCAATTTCCTGCTTTGATTACTCATGTTCCCCCACAGTGAGAGTGTGCCATAGGATTAAGTCCCGTAAATGTGCTTACTGTTCAACCCTCAGCTTAGGTCTTGTCCATCATCAAAGAGAGATGGAAGGAGAAAGAGAGAGAGAACATGTTCAGTTCCTCAGAATGAGGGCTTGAGAGCGTGAAGTCATCTCAGAGTTTGCCTAGTGTATTACAATTTTTAAAGGCTTTTCCCACACTGTTTTAGGCACGACACCAGGTAAATTATTATTTTCCTCTCTCCTCAGTTTTGCTCCATTCAGGGTGTTTACTTTCTTCTCTCCTACCCCCACCTTGATGGAGTACAGCTGAGGTTTCAGAGCAGCTCTGCAGAGCCCCCAAACTGAAGACTCAGGAGCTTTTAGTTCCCAGCACAAGAGGCCTGGGGTAGGCTCCCTGACCCGGTTTGTTAGTCTGAGCACACCTGCCTCTGATTCTCAAGCTTTTTGGCTTAGTCTGGTTCCCGTATCTTCCCCTAGGATTGGTGGAATGCAATTTTATTTTTGTTTTAGAGGTGAAGGAAAGGTGGTGGGAAGACAAAAATGATAGACAATCCTTAAAGTATCTCAATATGTTGCTACAGAGTCAGTATTGGAACACCACCTTTATTTTTTTCATGAAGTACTTGAAGTTTAGAGTGATTAATAATGCACTTTGAGAAAGTAATACTGATACAGGAAATTGAGAGTTTTTTTTTTTTTTTTTAAGACAGAGTCTCATTCTGTGGCCCTCAGTCCAGTGCTGTGGCATCACAGCTCACAGCACACTGGCTGGCCCCTCTGGTAAACAGTCAAAATGTCAATTCTGCATTATTTGTAAACAAGGCATAGACTACCAGATCCTATAGAGGTTTTAGGAAACAGTAAGATGATATCTCCCTCTACCTTGAAAATAAAATACATTTCAGTGGATACATGTCCTGAAATAGTTCAGCTGGTAGTTCCTAGGAAGATGGTCCATTCCTTCTTCATCAGCCCGTGCATCCAAAATTCTTCTCAAAGGTAACATGATTCTTCTTCTTTTTTTTTAGTTTTTTAGAGACAGAGTCTCACTTTGTCACCCTTGGTAGAGTGCTGTGCCGTCACAGCTCACAGCAACCTCCAGCTCTTGGGCTTAGGCGATTCTCTTGCCTCAGCCTCCCAAGTAGCTGGGACTACAGGCGCCCACCACAACACCCAGCTATTTTTTTGTTGCAGTTTGGCCAGGGCCGGGTTTGAACCCACCACCCTCAGTATACGGGACCGGCGCCCTGTTCATTGAGCCACAGGCGCTGCCTAAAATTGGGAGATTCTTGTACACAGATGTCAAAATTGGACATATTTTTGTCTGCATCTTACATCATTCTATGTATATGCTGTTCATCTAAATAGCCATATTCCCTTTTTTCTTTTTATTATTGCCCTTTGGAAATTTTTCTTCAGGATACCTCCTACAGCTCTGGAGAGAAGGAATTTGAGGGCATATTCATTGACATGAAGAACAAAGCAAAGGATTAAACTCTGAGCAAAGTTTGTTTTTTGGTTTGTTTTTCTTCATTTTCTGGCAGCTCTTCCGCAGAATTATAATAGACTGCTAACACTATACTATAATATAATTATATTATAGATTATAATATAAACAATATGCAAATAAAGCATCGATTATGGCTAAGGTGCAAGAAAAAAATGAATGTTGGGAATGATGTCTATACAAAATCGTGTGGGACTTGCCCACACGATTCAGGTGTACTGAGTTCACAGGCTAATGGCTCTGCATTTCTCGCTCTCAGTATCTAAATGTGGTGTCCCCCACTGAGGATCAAACAAGACTCTTTCAAGCTGTGTCAGCTTCGCTTTTCCAAATATTATAAAAATTGAAGTCATGGAGTATTATACACAAGTTGAGACTCTTAAATTGAAGTGCATATCCAAAGACTATGTAGTCATCATTTCTCCAAATCAAAACAAAAATTGAGTCTTCCAAACTCTCAGGGAAATAGGTTTCATTAGGCCATAACTCCCAGATACTATGTTAGAGTCATACTTCACTTCAATTAGGAATCAAGTTATATTTAGAGGTACAAAGGATGCATTTATTTTGGGACTACATAATAATTTTTCTCTACATGTTTTTGAAGATATTTCAGAGACATGTGCAATGTATCACAGATCAATGATATAGTAGAATTAAAATAGTAAGAAAGTGCTAATGGTGATGCTCACCTCCACACTTTTATGGTGGAAGGATGTTCGAGCGGTGGCCGTTAACAATAACTGCAATAACAAGGGAAAAACTCAGGATATTTTGTGATTTCAGTGAATGTATGCTCGATATAAATTAAACTAATAAAAAAGTTACACACTCCATTTTTCCTCCATGTTTCTATTTTAGGAGATAGTCTCCTATAAAGATCAAAGGTGATTTCTAACTCTGTGTCGTTATGGCTGCTATAACAAATTACTGCAAATGTGACGGCTTAAAACAATACAAATGTATTGCCTCAGAGCTCTAAAGTTACCAGTCTGACTCTAACTTAGCATCTCTGTGCTTAAGTCAACGTGGCAAGAAGCTGCTTTCCTTCTGGAGGCTCCATTTCCTTGCCTTTTCCAGCTTCTAGAAGCCTCTGGCTTTCCTCAGCTTTTGGTCCCTTGCTCCATCCTTAAGGAAACAGCATAAAATTTTCAATTCTTTCTTTCAATTCTTTCTCTCCTGTCTGATTATGCTTCTTGTTTTATCACCATGGTCCTTTCTTCCTATCATGCTCTTGTGAATATATTAGGCCTACCAAGTATAGTATAGTATAGTATAGTATAGTATAGTATAGTATAGTATAGTATAGTATTAGTATAGTATAGTATAGTATAGTATAGTATAGTATAGTATAGTATAGTATAGTATAGTATAGTATTAGTATAGTATAGTATAGTATAGTATAGTATAGTATAGTATAGTATAGTATAGTATAGTATAGTACAGTATAGTAGGGGCCTACCTATCTCCCCAAGTCAAAATCTTTACACTTTCAAAGGATTTTTGTCCATGTAAGGTAATGTATACCAGGAATTAGGGCATGAATATCTTTGAAAGGAGTGTGTAATTAAACTAACCCAAGCCTCCCATTGAATGAATGCGACCACTTTTTGAAGGTAGGACATGCATTAGACGTGTACTGTTTGATATATTTAGTATCTGATGCTGGCTTGACAATGTATTTTTCCATGTTAGTCTTACTAAAATTTCTTTCATCAAATTCCCAGGTCATTAATACACCTGTACAAAGAAGTGTCTTCATTTGAGGTAGGTTATTATTATTATTTTTTTTAAATAACATGTACAATTCTTTACTGTGCTTCTATGAGATGAAATTGTTTAGGGATTTTTTTTTGTTGTTGGTTTTTGTGTAAGTAATTAAGCTATTTATTTATGGGTTATGAAGCATCATATCTGCTGCCCACCCAGATGGTTCTGAAAAATAGTACATGTATGTGTACATATGTGTGTGTATATATATATATGTGTGTGTGTGTGTATGTATCTATCTATATACATCTAATGAAGAGTAAATAGAAAAAAAGGACAACATGTAAAATTCACAAAACATTAAGTGGATTAAGAAAAAAAGAGAACGCCCAAATGAACAAAACTTGAGACATAAAAGAAGAAAAGTTGCAACTAATGCTTCAGAAATGAAAAGGGTCAAGAGAGGTTTTCATAAACAATTATATGCCAAAATTTGAGCAACCTCTAAGAAAGGTATGAATTCTAGAATCATACAACTATCAAAACCAAACTAAGAAGAAATACCGAACTCAAACAGACAACAAAAGTTGGGAAATTAAATCAGTAATCAAAACCTCTCAACAAAGAAAATCCCAAGACCAAATGGCTTTACAAATAAATTCTTCCAAACATTAGAAAAATTAATATAATTTTTTGATTAACATCTTGGAATTGACATCCAAAGGAAATGATATCAGTGTCTTTAATGGATATCTTCTCTCCCATGTTCATTACAGCATTATTTACAGTAACCCAACAAGCAAATAGCCTGTCATATGACTGGTGAATGGATAAAGGAAGGTGATATGTGTGTATATATAATTTGTATACATATATCACTTATAGACTTATACACAATGGAATATTACTCTGTCTTAAAAGATTAAAATTAAAAAATCATGACATTTATGACAATGTGATTGAAACTGGAGGACATTATTCTAAGTGAAATAAGTCACACACAGCAAAAAGATTAGTGCATGATCTCACTGACACGTGGAACTCCAAATTAATAAAAGAATAGAGTTGAATAATGGCTACCAAGCACTGGGATTTGGGAGAAATGAGGAGATTTGATCACAGGGTACAAAAATTTGGCTATGTATAATGAATACATTCTAGTGTCTAACGTACAGCATGGTAACTATAGTTAATATCACTGCCTGTATACTTAAAATTTACTAAGTGAAGGGATATTGAATGTTCTCACCACACCAAAGAGATAAGAGGTAACTTTTTAAGGTGGCAGAGATGCTAGTTTTACTACAGTAATCATATCAGAAAGTATATATGTATTTTAAAATCTCACATGGTGCATCTTAAATATGTACAATTTTTATTTTGAAAATAAATCATCAGATTAATAATACAGGAATCATCAGATAATTACTATAGTCACTTGGCATATTATAAAACTACCTCTGAACATCACTGGGTTTCACATGGAAAGTCTTTATTCATTCCTTCCAGGAAGTCCTGCAGTAGAATATTTTTTCTTTCTCTTAAGGTGCTAATTTTATCAACAGATCCTGAGCAAGAATGTATTTTTCTATGTATATCAAAATGAAGATAGAACTATACATAGCCTTCTTAGATAGATATATTGGATTATCACTGGTTGGTGTCTCTTTAAACCGAAATAATTAATGAAACTACTGTATGCTCATATTTATGAAGTTGTTGCATCAGTATAATGATACATGTAGAATAGACATTTTATAATTGTAGCTATGTTGTTCTTCAGTAGGATGTAGCAATGATTTCATGAAATGGAAAATAAATTCTTTAGATTAATAAAGGCTTTAGGATTTTTTTTTTAATGTGTTTGTGATTTATTTTTATTTTTATTTATTCTTTTATTATTTTTTTTCTTTATTTTTTATTGTTGGGGATTCAATGAGGGTACAATAAACCAGGTTACACTGATTGCATTTTTTAGGTAAAGTCCCTCTTACAGTCGTGTCTTGCACCCAACAGGTGTGGCACACACCAAAGCCCCACTCCCCTCCCTCCTTCCCTCTCTTTGGTATTCCTTTATGATTTAATTTCTTTTTTTTTTTTTTTTTAAGCAGGAACTCAACTTTATTGTGTCAAGCAGCTGCTTATATAGAGCGTGGGGAAGGGGCGGGGAAAGAAGGCGGGGGATGAGGTGCGTGACAGGGTTGGGCCGATGGCATGGTACCACGTTGGCTGTATCTAGGTAGAGGCAGTTTCAGGTCGGGCCTTGCTGAGTCATTGATACGTGGGAGTAGCTCAATGGATCTACATCTAGTCAGGCTCAGGAAGTTGCACCAGGCCTCAGGCACATGGCAGGGCCCAACAATTCCCTCTTTTGTTTTTTGTATGGCGGAAAAACATAGCCCCTCTTAGGTTGCCTGCTCTTGCAGTTTCAGTCTTACCCGTCATGGGGATACAAACATCAATGGTTTGGTCCCTGT
>CAUYPK010060225.1:0-77506 GCA_963574355.1 Loris lydekkerianus | reverse complement strand
AGTTGTGTACTTAATTAGCTTTTCATCTAGACTGTTATTGGTGTATACAAAGGCTACTGACTTGTGGACATTGATTTTACATCCTGAAACAAGACGGTATTTTTTGATGACTTCTAGGCGTCTTGTGATTGAGTCTTGGGGATTCTCTAAGTATAAGATCATATTGTCAGCAAAGAGGGAGAGTTTGACCTCCTCTGATCCCATTTGGATGCCCTTTATTTCCGTGTCTTGCCTAATTGTATTGGCTAGAACTTCCAGCACTATGTTGAATAGTAAAGGTGACAGAGGACAACCTTGTCTGGTTCAAGTTCTAAGAGGAAAAGGTTTCAGTTATACTGCATTCAGTAAAATATTAGCTGTGGGTTTGTCATAGATAGCTTCAATCAGTGCAGAGAGATTTCTTGATGAATCTTGGACAATAATGATCCATGATAATGAGCTAATGAGAATATATGCACAAGCATTACCTCATTCAATCCTTATCACTCGTTATGGTAAATTACGATTATTCTCATCTTATAGATGAAGAAACCGATATGCAGAGAGATTAGGAAGCTTGCACAAAGATCAACTGCTAATAAACAGTGGTCTGGGTTTTGAATCCAGGCCCAGCTGACTCCAGCTCTGGTATTAACGACTATCGGCTCGTGCTGGAAATAACAACAGCAGCTTTGTACACGTCATCCACTATTCTTAACACATTACTAACTTGTTTCATTCCTGTAGTAACCATATGAAGGGTGTGTATGTCCACATACAGATGGGCAAACCAAGATGTGGGGAGTATAAATAACACCCCACCCAGTAAGTGGTAGAGACAAGACTTGAACCTAGGGTCTTTGATTTTTAACTGCCACAGTACTCATCCTCTTCAAAGCTTAGTTGCTGCGATTTTCCGCTTTCAACTGCAGCTTCTCTTTTTGGGTATCTTTTTAGCCTACTCATTTGTAATTTCTGTAAACAAGTTGCTTTAATTTTGCCAAGGCTCCTTGACTCCAGGGTTGCTCATTATAATAGTCTTAAAAAGAAATTTCTAGGAGGTATTTTTGTCTTAATGAGATGAGTCGTTTTCATAACACTGAGCTTCTGCATTTTCTAATCTAGGGAGTTACTTGTAATAATGGAGGCATCAATAGCTTCTAGGAACCCAGCCAGTCCCACTGTGGGCTTTATCTAAGGTGAGATGATGGATGACTTTAGGCCCCTAGGCCTGTGTGTCATCACTGTTCATGGCCTACATGAGTATAATAAATGCTGCAGGTCAAGAAGATGACTGGTAATGTGCTCCCAGTTTTTACTATTTCTTTTGAATCATGAAATGTCAGAGGCCATTAATTTCACTTGTTCTTTTTGCAGATGAAAAAAACCAAATGCCCCAAAGGGTATGAGACTTGCCCAGGACTCCTGATCCCCACCCACGGCATTTCTTGGCAATCCCAGTATATTTGTTTTCTTGGGTTTTTTCTTTTTGAGGGGAGGAGTGGTAAACTGTCGCAAGGTGTCTACTGCTAATGTCTTACTAGTGGAATGCAGGATGATAGAAGGCTTTTTTGTCCTTTCATTGGGAGTTTACTCCAGACAGGTTTTGTTTAATCACAACAATATTTCCTAGGTTGCCAGGCAACATGGCAAGAGTTTCAGGCCTTCTTGCCAGCCAATGAGAGGGAAAGGGTTCTATCTTTTGCTTCTAAAATGAACTTCTCTCAGTCTCTTTCTAGATTTGTGTTCACTATGTGTAAGGTGAAAGAATCAAATAGGCATGGAGGAGGGGAAAGTGGAGAAAGCTGCTTTAAAAGGCAATGAGCATCCTTCTTCCTGTGTCTTTTACCTGAAAGAGTGGATGGTGGTGACTTTGTGCATCCCACTTTGTATCGGAGGGAAAGTGGGCATTTTTAATGTACCTTGGAGGGTATGTTAAAGTTCAACATACACCTGGCTGAGGGGAAGGAGACGCATTTAACTAAGACAAAATTAAAAAGTCACAACTCCAGGGTAATTAACTTAGGTCAAATAAGCCTTCCATCTCTGGAAGGGCTTTGTCAACTTTTGTGTGAGAGGGTAGGAAAAGACGGGGTGCACGTAAACCATGTGTTCACCGCGAAGCGTGCATGGCTGTGCTCTTCCCTCACCGCCTCGAGGCCTGGTCCTAACCACCTGTTCCACAGTTTTGTTGTCTTGAGGATCGATCCTCGGAGGATCTGTAGAAATGGGGGATAGCCCCCCTGGAGGTTGCTGATGAGAATGAATGAATGCATTGTGATTAGAAGGAAGGCTAAAAAGAGCTACTGCACTGGGACTATGAATTTGGCTGAGGCAGCTGCTCCTTGTCACCCCACAGGGCCTTTCCAGGCATTCTGATGGTGGCACTACCATTTGTAAGTGATGCTGTCTCTCCTATCACCTTGTGCCTCTGGTGACCTCCCTTCTGATTTCTCTCCTGTGATGTCACTCCTGGTGTGGTGGCCCGCGAGGTGAGCATTCGCCAACAGGAGGCCAGACCCAGGGCTCCACAAACCCATCAGGGCACCAGCTTTGTCCCTCTCGGCCTAGCTCCTCCCTCCCCTGCCTTCTGTTCCCAGCTCCCTTCTTCTTTTCTTTGGGTCTCAGCCCTTCTTCTGACTACCTTCTTTTATAAAATAAAACCCTGTTTGGCCCTCACACTCCTCCTGGACCCTCACTCCCTTACCCCACAGCAGGCATCGCGCTGCGTTTCTGTAACAAACAACACTCTTCCGGAATTTCTCTGATCTGATTTTCTCCAGCTCACCTTTGCCAGAATCACACTTGCCAAGGTTTCCATCAACCCAAAAAAAAAGACCATTTGCCATGTTTGGTCATTCATTCAGTAAGGCTGGCTGCACACGGACCACACTGGACACGGGAGATGAAGGATAAGGTTCCTGCTCTCCACACACTAACATTCCAGCAGACAATAAACAGACACTTCATCTGGCTCTTGACTCCAGCTAAGGGTGGGAAGTGCTTCCTACGACTCTCCACAACTTGGTCAGCAGGTTTATTAACTTATTGCCTAGTACCTTCCTGATCTGCACAGTTTTTTTGATTCCAGCTACTCTCACCTCCTTTTGGGGAGATAGATACATTCTGTGATCCCATCCTTATGAAGCCCCTTCATATAACACATATTTAAAAATCTCTACTGTACACAGATCGAGCCTACAATGATATAAATGTGAAAGAGATTGAGAATATAGCAAATGAGAGTTTATAGGAAGGCATGCAGGAACTGTTTAACAAAAGAAATGATGGTGCCTGTGGCTCAGTGAGTAGGGCGCCGGCCCCATATACCGAGGGTGGCGTATTCAAACTCGACCCCGGCCAAACTGCAACAAAAAATAGCCGGGCGCTGTGGCAGGCGCCTGTAGTCCCACCTACTTGGGAGGCTGAGGCAAAAGAATCGTCTAAGCCCAGGAGTTGGAGGTTGCTGTGAGCTGTGATGCCACAGTACTCTACTGAGGGTGACAAAGGGCTAAAAGAAAGAAAAGATGGCAAAACAGAACTTGGAACAAGTTAAAGTGAGAATCTAGTAGGGGAATCTTTGTGGGCTTTTATCATCTGTAGATATTTATGAACATCAGAAGTCTGTGTTCAAGGAGGCTCATTCAGCCAGCAGGGGCCCGATGATGGAGTTGGCATCTGTTCTGATGCCAGAGTGGATTCATATCAAGATAATCAAAGCCTCAGCTCAAGCCCCTTCACTTTCATAGTTGTGTGAGGGCCCAATAAGGTGTTCACATGGTCGTATGTTTTCATAAAATTTGTACAAGTCAGGTAAATGAATTATAGTTGGTTAAGACCTCTGTGTCTTTCCAGTATAATTTCACATCGGTTACACTCCTGCCTGGAACTGGTGAATGCAGGCATTTTGGGGATCAGTCTAAGGGAATTGGAGTTGAGCAAACATTTAGTTTGGATGTTAGCAGGATATATTTATGAGGTCCACAGTCACTTCTGTGTATAGTTAAATGTTTCTAGCCACTCTTATGTAGGAGTGGTTTCCAGAAACAATTCCAGTGTCCATTGTGCTGACTCAGCCAGTTCCATGCCTGGGTGGAGGGGAACAGGCATAATAGAAGAAGGTGGATAATAGAAGAAAATCAAGATCTGAAAGGAAGGAGCCCGAACCTATTCTGTGATCAATTCCTCTCATCACATATGTACATTTTTTTTTTTTTTTTGAGGCAGGTCTCACTCTGTTGCCTAGGTTGAAGTGCAGTGGCACAAGCATGGCTCACTGCAGCCTTGAACTCCTGGGCTCAAGTGATCCTTCTGCCTCGCCTCCTGAGTAGCTGGGACTATAGGTGTGCACCACCATGCCAAGCTAATTTTTCTTAGTTATTTTTAGAGATGGGGTCTTGCTATGTTGCCTATGCTGGCCTCAAACTCATGGCCTCAAGCAATGCTCCTGCCTCACTCTCCCAAAGTGCTGGGATTTCAGGTGTAAGCCACCATGCCCAGCTGGATATGTAAAACTTTAAGCTGAGGATTCAGTTCTCAACAATGCCTTGTCAAAATGAAAGTTCTCTCCTGCCCAGTGTATACTCGGTAATGCAGCCTATGCAATTATAAAAGCACCATATAAAAAGTATTTTTCATATATTTCCGCTGGAAATCTATAGAAATATTTTGTCATTAGCAAGTGATTTGTAACAAAAATTTCAAATCATAAAAGCAATACTACATAATAAAGATAAAATCCTTGAAAAGAAGTAATGGATACATACTCATGAGTTCTTTACAATCAAATTAATGAAGAGGTATGAATCTAGATTATCCCCCAATACTCCAGCAAGGTGGGTCCCTGCTGGGGGCCTCACTCTGGAGGAACCGATTATAGCTTTCCTCCTTACCCTACTCCAAGGGTGAGACGTCTTTAGGGAGCGGGAGACACTGGTCTTTCTGAAGTGTTTACCCCTGGCACATTTTGGACCAGAAATCCTCACTTGTTGCCCCACACTGGAGGCAGATATCTGGAAAGTACATTCAAGAAAGAATTCTTAAATCACCCAGATGAGAGAGTGGCAGAGCAGATCATAAAGCCAGCATACCAGAGAAGGCCAGACAGTAGAAAACGCAGTGCCATTTTGTGACATGTGAAAAATAGCCACCCACTTAGGCCACCCTGCAGGAACAAGGGAGAGCCAAGTGTCTCAGAATAATAGGGTTAAGAGGAAGCTGGCTGGTGAGGAGGCCGTTAGAGAAAAGGGTGCCTTTGTGATGGGTGGATGTTGGCCAGCAAGGCCATGATGGTGAGAGGCCTGGGCTCCGCCTCCCAGAGCCAGCGGGCCTCTGTGCTGACCCTTGCATCCTGCCTGCCTGTCTGGCTCAGGCTGCAGCCAGGCTACAAACTGAAATGAAAATATCCTTCTAAGGGTATTTCAGGTTCAAAATCCAGTTGGCTGGTCTGAGGAAAAGGATATTATCTGATGACCGATAGTGGTAGACAGTGTCTGACTCTTACAGAAACAACAGATGCTGGGAATTCCGGAGAAGTGCATTCCAGAAAGCCTGCATCCTAGTACTTGACTTCTGGCTGAGGGAAACAATGGGGACGTCAAGGAGAGGAAGGTGTGTGTGTGTTTGCGAAGCGAACATTCATCTCTAGTCAGCGTGTGACTGGTGTTAGAAGGTCACTCCACCGTTCCTCAAAAGCTCGGGAATTCATTAGAAAACTAAACTCTGGAGTATGATGTTTGCTCTTACCCAGTCACTTGCTTCACAAATATCTATGACCAGCTTGCCCTAGGCCAGCCGTTTGTGCCAAGAACCGGAACTTAAAGATACAGAAGATCAGAGCCTCTTCCCCAAGGGTTTTGCAAATTTAAAAGAGTGCTTACAGAATTACATTCTGATAATGAATGACCAAGATTGGAACTGAAATGACTTGTTAATTCTCTGGACGTTGGCTTTGGCTGATTGACGCTGAATGAATTTCAAACTGGGAGCAAAGATGGATACTTTGGAATACGTTAATTTTGGGCTTCAAGACTTTCTGTCTCATAATAAATCTGTTAATATTTCCATTTTGCTCTGCTTTTCAGCACACCAAGGTCAGCAGCCTTGCTGCCTCCTGGGTCTCTGGGTGAGGAGAAGTACAGCCGGTGTTCAGTACAGCTCATGCCTCTCTGTTGCTAATCTTGTAACTATCCACCAAGCACAAAGCTGACCAGCGGCTCCTTCTGAATCGGTCCATTGCTGCATTGATAGTGAGGATGGCTGATCTACAGGGAAGGGCCTTAATCTGGGGGCCAAAGCATCAGCTGTTGGGAACTCTGCCAGAGCCAGAGTGTACTTCGGTTAACCCTGAGAATTAACACAGTGGTTCCCCTGTAAGAGGATACGCTCCTGCCTTGAGGAAGCCACTTGGACCAAAACAGTAGACTGTTTTCAGGGCTGTCATATGAATAAATGATGAAACAAATGGCAATGAAGTCAGTGCTTTATCTTCTTCCAAAGCTGGAAACGTGAATGCTATTCTGTGCTTTAAAGTTTAATAGTTGGTAGCGATTGTGCAGAACATTCTTGCAGTATGAGGTACGGACTGTTCTGTAGGGTAATCAACAAGTCTAGCGGACAGGACTCCATGTTTGGAGAAGAAGGGGGCGTGTCCGAGAACAACCGACCAGACACGTGGATAAAGGTTTCATAAAAAGTTACAGTTAATGGTGACAAGGACTACCAGTTAGCTATAGTTTTGCCTTTATGAACTTTGAAATTAAATTAGTAGAAGAATCCTATAGTTTTAAGCCTCTCATTCACTGGGATTGTGGGCCAGCTCCAGAAAACAGCCAACTTCAGCACAGCAGCTACCAGCTAACAAACATCCAGGCAAATGGACCCTTCTTTGGTTTACCTTGCTTTTTTAGCTAGTTAGATTGGAATTATTTGTATGGTTAATGCTTTGTGACATTATCTGCTTTGTAATTCAGAAGGGAGGATAATAATAGTTTTTCTTGAATATATTTAAATTCATTGTTATACTTGACAAACTTCTCCGATCAGACATTCTTCTTAAATAGAGCCTTGAGCATCCTTCAGTGCCTGGGACAGGTCTTTGAATGTGGCAGGTGACTGGAAGTTTGGCTGCTGATGCCTGCTGATGATGGGGGTGACAGCTAAGGTTTTCTGGGCTCACCACGCACCAGGCTGTTTATTCTGCACTCTGGATTCATGAGCTCGTTGAATCATCACCTCTGAGTCAGGGATCTCAGCTCCACTTCATAGCTGAGAAGACTGAGACAAACAGATGAGAAACTTCTCTGTGTCCACACGGCGGTACATGAATGACCGAGCCAAGAAAGGGACCCAGGTGTTTCAGGCTCTGAAGTCCAAGCTTGTCATCCTTTCTCTGTGCTGATTCCATGATACGATGAACTTCTCTCCATTTCTCTCCTCTCCAGGTATATGTCAAATCATAGAAATAAACCAGGGCTTTTTTCTAGACAAAGATGCTATTTTTGCTTTAAAAGATCTCACTCGGAGATTTAAAAAACAAAACTTTACCTCTTTCATGTTCACATGGATGGAGCTGGAACATATTCTTCTTAGTAAAGTATCTCAAGAATGGAAGAAAACCTATCCAATGTACTCATCCCTACTATGAAACTAATTTATAACTTTCATATAAAAGCTATAACCCAGTTATAACCTAAGAATATGGGACAAGGGAGGGGAGGGGGAGGATGGGTGGAGGGAGGGTAATTGGTGGGACCACACCTACGGTGCATCTCACAAGGGTACATGTGAAATTTACTAGGTATAGGATATAAATGTCTTAACACAATAACTAAAAAAATGCCAGGAAGGCTGTGTTAACTAGTGTGATGAAAATATGTCAAATGGTACATAAAACCAGTGTCTGGTGCCCCATGATTGCATTAATGTACACAGCTGTGATTTAATAAAAAAAAAATTAAAAAAACAAACAAACAAAAATTGGGAATCTAGTCTTCTTTTAATGGGATATTTGCTATTAGGTCCTGAGGAATATCTCCTCTTTTTCCCCTTTTATTTTTAGTTGACGTGTAATAATCATACATATTTATTGGACACATGGTGAGATTTCGATACATGTATATAATGTGTAATGATCAAATCAGAGTAATTAGTGTCTATCCATCACCTCAAACACTTATCATTTCTTTGTGTTGTGAACATTCAGAATCCTCTTGTATAGATTTTTGAAAGTGTACACTAAATTATTGTTAACTGTATTTACCATAGCTGTGGTATTTACAGTAAATACAGTAAACTGTATTTACTCAGAGCTGTGGAGCCTTGAGTTAACTCCTCCCATCCAGGGCCATATTCTAGCTGTGAACATACTTAGAGCTTCCTTGTTAAGGAAATCTAGTGTAACTTTGTATCCTTTATCCTCCCTTTCCTTATCCTCCCCTTGACCCACCCCTTTATTCTTCAATAACCATCATTATACTTTCTTTCTAGGAGCTCGATTTTTTTTTTTTTAAGCCCCCTCATATGAGTGAGAAAATGAAGCAATAAATTTTCTGTTCCTGATTCATTTCATTTAACATAATGTCCTCCTGGCTCATCCATGTGGCTTCCAATGACAAGATTCTATTTTTTTTTTTTTTTTTTTTCCAGCCTCCCAAGTAGCTGCCCACTACAACACCTGGCTGTTTTTTGTTGCAGTTGTCATCATTGTTTAACTGTCCTGGGCCGGGTTTGAACCTGCCACCCTTGGTGTATGTGGCTGGCACCCCAACCACTGCGCTTCGGGCGCCAAGCCAAGATTCTATTTTTTCATGGCGAAATCATGTTCCATTGTGTACATACGGCACCTTTTCTTTACGTATTCATCTGTTGATGGAGAGTTAGGTTGATTCCATATCTTTGCTATTGTCAATAGTGCTGCAGTGAACATGGGGGTGCAGGTGTCACTTTAATACACTGATTTTCTTTTCTTTTCTTTTTTTGTTAAATACTCTGAGAAGTATCTCAAAGATGATGTTCACTTTGTCATTGACAGACAATTTCCACCTCTGTTTTAAGCTTCTGAGAAACGGTGGAAGCTCAGAGCAGGGGCCCTGTGGGTCTTGTGTGGAGTCTCTGGTTCTGGCCTGAGCACCCTCATTCACAGGCTCTGGGATTCAATCTAAGATATTTCACCATCCATGATTCAGAAGACACATGGAGGTCAGACAATTGCCTCCCACCTGGCAGGGAGATGATGGGATTTAATGTAGGCAAAAATGATTTTTACTCTCTCTATGGGAAGGTGTAAGCCAAGGGGTGGCCTGGTTCTTTCTGCCCTAAAACTTGTTAAGAAAAAGATACTCCAGGTTGGGCAACCAAACACATCTTTTTTTTTTTTTTTCTGACAGGGTGAGACTCTATCTTCCTGAGTAGAGTGCTGTGACATCATAGCTCATAGCAAACTCAAACGCTTGGGCTTAAGTGATCCTCTTGCCTCAGCCTCCCAGAGAGCTGGGACTACAGGCGCCTGCCACAATACCCAGCTAATTTTTTTTTCTTTTTTAAATTTTTACTGGAAATGGGGTCTTGCTCTCGGCCAGGCGGGTTTTGAACTCTTGAGCTCAAACAATCCAGAACTTCCAGAACTTCCCAGAAGTTCTTTTCCCAGATAGTCTTTTACATTTTTAAAGCAAATGTCTCGTCGTCCCATTATTAAGTCAGCACTGGAAACCTGTGAGCTAGGGGTACAGAGACATCTCCTGACACTGGAAACCTGTGAGCTAGGGGTACAGAGACATCTCCTGGCACTGGAAACCTGTGAGCTAGGGGTACAGAGACATCTCCTGACACTGGAAACCTGTGAGCTAGGGGTACAGAGACATCTCCTGACACTGGAAACCTGTGAGCTAGGGGTACAGAGACATCTCCTGACACAGTGCAGCTGACACAGCGGCACTGCAGCGAGCCTGGCTGACCTGCTGGGAGTCGGTTTGCCATCTGGATCCGGGTTTAAGGCTCCAGGCCTGTGGGCGTCCTCATCTTTGATGTTACAGTGGAACCCTGATAAACACTGTTTCTGAAACACTGACTCTGGGAGAGGAAGAGAGAAAGAAATGATTTTCAAATTGAATGATTTTCAATGTGCTTGAGCTTCAAGTCCTACAAACGTGCAATTTGTCCTTGCTGGTGAACCTAGAGATTAAGGGATTTGGGGTTTTTTGTTGTTGTTTGTTTTGGTGATTCTACGGTTTTACCTGTTTAGAGATAAACTCATTCAGAAGCCTATTCTTTTTCCTTGTCCCTCCCATACTGTTTTCTTTCTGATTTTTATGTACTTGAAACATCCTCATTATATAAAATTCAAATAATATATAAAAATATATAAAAGAAAGTAGAAGAGTTCTGGGGTAATCACCGTTCACAGTTTGAAGGTTATCATTTCATCAGGTATATACTCTTTGTGAATATACTTGGAGCTTCCTCTTCAAAGAAACCTGGACTAGTATTACAATGCAGACTTTTCTTAATGCCATTTTCACTTAATGTGGAGCACACGCCTGGGAGCCCAAGCTGTGGTGGTAAGAGGTGAGATGAAGTGGGCAGTTTTGACTGGAGCCTTCTTTCTAGGCTGGATGAGGGATAAATATTTCTGTTTTCTGGCTTGGCGCCCATAGCACAGTGGTTACAGTGCCAGCCACAAACACTGAGGGTGGCGGGTTCGAACTTGGCCCGGGCCAACTAAACAACTGCAACAAGAAAATAGCCGGGCATTGTGGCGGGTGCCTATAGTCCCAGCTACTTGGGAGGCAGAGGCAGGAGAATTGCTTGAGCCCAGGAGTTTGAGGTTGCTGTGAGCTGTGATGCCATGGCACTCTACTCAGGGCAACATAGTGAGACTCTGTCTCGAAAAACAAACGAACAAATTTCTGTTTTCAGGAAGGTGGATGAAGGTCTTTTCTAAAACTCTGGGGCTTTATTTTTTTAGTTTGTTTTTTTGGTAAAGCAGGCCTGGGCAGGGTTCAAACCTGCCACCCCTGGTGTTCAGGGCTGGCACTCTAACCATTGGTCTATGGTGCCCAGCCAACTCTGGGGTTTTGAGAATGGTCTATTTAAGTCCCCAGAGAATGGGCTTTGCTGTCAGACCTGAGTTTGAATTTCTGTTCTATTACTTATTAACGCTGAGATTTTGAGAAAGTCACGTCATGTCTCTGTAAAACAGGAATCCTAGTAGTACTTACCTGTGGTCATACTTACCTTACCAAATGTACACCTTGGGCTGTTCTTGCTGTAATTCGCAGTGTTTGGTGCCTTACAAGGTCCTCAGTAAGTGTCAAAGGATTGACCAGTGAGCCACCCTGACGGTAGGTATGAGTCATGGTGTCATTGGCAGTAATCTAGGCATTAGAATTTAAGGGGAAAAGGTATAAATAATAAAAGGAAAGTGCATCCTGGTGGTGTAAGGTCATTGCTGCCAAGAGCTAGCCTGAGTAGGCTAAAGCAAACTACGCAAATCCAATCCTTGAAAGATACCCTAGCAAAGCTGATTCGATTGCGAGTATTTTAAATCATTGACTATGAATGAGAAGTTGACCGTAGGGGACCCAATGCGATGGCCATTTTCCAGAGAACCCTAATTATGACTATTGGTGGCTGAGTTAAAGAAATTGATTTTATGAATTATAGAATTTTATTAAATATAGTTAATTTATAGATGATTAAATACTGTCGTGGCCCAGAGGTGGTGATCAAAAAATATTTACTGAATGAAATATGTTAGATAAGATACTTCAAGTGTTTTAGGGTTGGTAGAATTTATACCATACTAAGAATGAGGTACTTAAAAACAAAGATGGTATGTCCCAGAAGTTAACTGGATGGAAAAGTAAAAATTAACTGAGAAACAGTGAAGTACTTTATACAGGAACTTTATTTATTTATTTGAAACAGAGTCTCACTCTGTCACCCTGGTTTGAGTGCAGTGGCATCATAGCTGACAGCAACCTCAGACTCCTAAGCTCAAGCAATCCTTTGCCTCAGCCTCCTGGGTAGCTGGGACTACAGATGCTCACCACAAAGACCAGCTAGGTTTTCTATTTTCAGTACAGATGGGGGTTTCACTCTTGCTCAGGCTGGTCTCAAACTCCTGGGCTCGAGCAATCTCAGCATGCTAGGATTATAGGCTTAAGCCACCAGCCTGTCAGGAACATTCTAAAGTCATGGGGTTCAGTGAGAGGCAGGATGTGTTTAAGGTAAGCATTACCTTAAGTGGCATTCAGAGAGTGCTGAATGGACTTGACCTCATCTTATCCTTGTCACAGGAGGAGCTACCAGAAAGCAGAGGTCACAGTAGAGGTGACCCCAAAGGAATTTGCATGTTTGTCTTTTAGTGTCTTATACGGTGACTCTTTTGGTCAATATTTGCTGTCCTGTTACCTGTTGGTTCCAGGTTTGCATTTCCTGAGCACACACCAGCTAGTAGGGAGGGCTGGTTTTGTGCTGGGGAATCTTTCTTTCCTGGGATCAAAATTGTGGACGTGGATAATCCACCCAGTGTAGACCGAAAGCTCCACTCTGAGAGGAAGTGTCGTTTGGATATCATTTTCCCAATCCGAGGGGAGGCTGTACCCCAGAGTTTGCAAGTGCAAATGCCCCTGGGGTAAGGCACATCATGTAAATGAGGAAAGTAACCAAGGGTACAAAGCAAAGCAGAGTGGCATTTGTGTCCTTTACAGGGTGACTCGGTAAACAACATGTGGTACATTATACCAGCAAATTCAATGAACTACTGATCCCCACAACAAGTTGCGTGAATCTCCAGGGAATTACGATGAGTGGAAAAAATCCCCAAAGGCTACCTACTGTCCGACTTCATTTCTGTGACATTCTCTATTGACAAAATTATAGAAATGGAGAAGAGATTAGTGCTTGCCAGGGCCTGAGGAGGGTAGGATGGGGTGGCTGTGGCTATCCCAGGGGGACCCTGTGATAATTGAATGGTCAGTCTATTGCCTGCCAATGTCACTATCCTCGTTTGAGGTCATACTAGAGCTCTGCCAGGTGTCCCCGTCGGGGGGAACTGGGCGAAAACAACATGGGATCTCTCTAAATGATCTCTGACAATTGCGTGTGAACCTACCACTATTTAAAAATAAAACTTCAATGAAGAAGGAAAGGTGGGTGGGCACAGTGGTGAACTGGAGAGCAGCTAATTAACAATAATAAAAAACGGCAACTAATTAACAATAATAAAAAAAGCTAACATGTCGTACAGACCAAAAATTACAAGCACCTCACCCCAAACCAACCAACGAGCCAACAAAGAAATAAAAATGTTTGCCTGCCCACTTAGAGTCTCAAATTTCTTATTAAAAAATTGTAATCATTTTAGATACAAAGCTTTTAAAAACCTAGTACTTATTCCTTTGCCTCCTTAAACACAGCCTGCTGACTATAGCACAAGGTTTGCTGTTGCTGCTTGAATCAGGACACCTTTTTTTTTTTTTTTTTTTAATTAAATCATAGCTGTGTACATTAATGCGATCATGGGGCACCATACACTAGCTTTATAGACCATTTGACATATTTTCATCGCACTGGTTGACATAACCTTGAATCAGGATGCCTTTATCAGCAAAGCACTGGTGAACTCACCAGAAGTGGCTTAGCCACAGAGAGAAGGATATTCATCTAGTAAAAAGTTGGGATAGAAGGTCAAAGGGCTTAGGGCTGTTTGAATGTTATTACTTGAAGGTGAGCTGCCCCACTTTGTGAGTTTTCCAATGGCTTTTAAGGTTTTTCTGTCTCCTTTTTTATTGCCAGACTCATAGTAATGTTTTCTTGGTGCTCTCGGCAAGCCGGCTTGCAGCCAACTATCATTTCCTTCTCGCCTCTAGGTACTTGGAAAGTACATAACAAAACTTAATCGGGATGTGTGTGTGTGTGTGTGTGTGTGTGTGTGAGAGAGAGAGACAGAGAGAGAGAGAACAGGCCCCGAGGCTGGGCATGAATATGAGGACCGAGTACTCCCTTTTTTGTGTCTAGCCTTGGGAGCATCCATTTTGACTGCTCAAAGGCCTTTTCGATTTCAAGTAGGTGAACTTCTGAGAAACTACCTTTTGGGACGGTAAAAATGGAAATTGCATGTTGCTACTTCAGGTGGCCAGAATAATACCTCTAGGGTTAAGAACCTAGACTCTGCAGCGAG
The DNA here is from genome assembly GCA_963574355.1 of Loris lydekkerianus. Classification (NCBI taxonomy): domain Eukaryota; kingdom Metazoa; phylum Chordata; class Mammalia; order Primates; family Lorisidae; genus Loris; species Loris lydekkerianus. Next base: position 63,345 of record CAUYPK010060225.1, on the reverse strand, counting down.
ACTGTCTGGGTTCAAGTCTTGGCTCTACCACATACATACTGTGGGGAGGTTACAGAACCTTAGTACGCCTCAGTTTTTTTATTTTTTTGGAGACAGAATCTCACTCTGTTGCCCTAGGTAGAGTGCCGTGGCCACTGCCTAGCTCACAGCAACCTCAACAGACTCCTAGGTTCAAGGGATCCTCCTGCCTCAGACTCCGTGCTCAAGTAGCAGGACAATAGGCACCCAACACAACAGCCGGCTAATTTTTCTATTTTTATCTATTTCTTTTTCTTCTTTTCAAAGAAAGCATCAAAAAAAGTGTTTTTATTTTTTATCTTTTTGGAGACAGAATCTCATTCTGTTGCCCTGGGTAGAGTGCCGGAGCACCATCACAGCTCACAGCAACCTCAAACCCTTGGGCTCAAGTGATCCTCTTGTCTCAGCTTCCCCAGAAGCTGGGACTACAGATGCCCACCATAACACCTGGCTAGTTTTTAGAGACAGGGTCTCAATCTTGCTCAGGCTGGTCTCAAACTCCTGAGCTCAGGTGATCCACCCGCCTCGGCTTCCCAGAGTGCTGGGATTACAGGTATGAGCTAGGGCACCCGGCCTCTGTGCCTCAGTTTCTTTACCTATAAACTGAGGATGATGTTAATACCTATCTCATGGGGGCTGTTAGAAGAATTGAATGAACCGATAGATGTAAAACTCTTAGAAGAGGATCTGACACATAGTAGGCGCTCTGTGTGTTTATAAATGTGGAGCAGCATCAGCACGAACCAGCCACTACTCACCATCCTTACAGGGCTCCCTCCACCTGCAGACCTGGTGGGTTTCCACCAAAGCTGAGGGCACATACAGCAGTTTCCCCTGAGGGTTTTGGATTATCTTCACTGGCCAAATGGGAAACCCCAGCCCTTCCTTTCCCCCAGACCAGTGATTTTCAACCAGTGTGCTGTGAGGGGATCTAGGTGTGCCATGAAAAATGTTCATTAATTAAATTATTTTTGTTCATTAATTAAATTATTTTTGAAAGAAGTTCAAAGCACTGTAAGGATATTCTTTTTTACTCTTTTTTTGGATCAACATAATTTAAGTGTGCCGCGGAAGTTTAAGTATAGGTTCAAGTATGCTGTGAGATAAAAAAGGTTGAAAACTAGTGGTTTAGACTGTTTCTCTCTGGGAGCCACAAATGTGGGGTGTGGAGACGGAGAAGAAAAACACAAAATGTGCTGCATGATCTTCCCACGCCCAGACCTGCCATTCTTCTGTTTCAGCTATGGCTCTGCAGGTTCTGGTTCCAGATTCCCAGGAGAGACAACCTGACCCGCCCAGCCTGGCCCAGAGTGGCATTGGCTGTGCCAGCGGGAGCCTCCAGTGGCAGAAACTAGGCGAGAGCTCGTCCTCGAAGGCGTGGTGGCAGTGGTGGAGTTGTCATCTTGAGCTGGGCAGGCGCTCAGAACCAAGCACATTGCCTTGATGAATCAGACCAAGTGCTGCTCTGGGAGGAGGAACATCTGGGGCCAGAGTTAGCTGTTTACTAGCGGGGTGACCTCAAGGGAGCCACTTCACCTGCTCAACCCTCCATGTCCTTCCCTGGAAATGGGGGTGTTAGTAATACTGTGTTTCTTATCTCACGAGGCCAGTATGAGCTACACAGTTTGCAGGCTCCAGTACAAAACAGAAACATGGAACTCTTTGTTCAAAATGATTAAGACTGTCAAGCTGGCAACAGCAGCATAGCACTCATTCAAGCATGGAGTCCTCTTGAGTGTGAGGTTCACGAGGCCCCATCCTGCACAAGATCGCAGTAATGATCTCCTGTGAAGCTGTGTGGAACAAGGCATCAGACACCATGCACTTACCCATTTTGCCATTTATTTAATCTTAAAACATTCTTTAAAAGGAGACTTGACTCAGACTTCAGTGGAGAGGTGTCTTCAGCCCAACGTGCCCTGGGACAGGCTGGCCTGTTGCCTGTGGCCGCCTCTCCTGGGGCTGGCCACTGCCTCTGCCGTTGAGACTGTGAACTTTCCCACATCAGCCCCAGCACACAGCTCTTCAGGGTGAGGACAGGTATGTTTCTGCTGCTTCTTTTTCTCTTTTCTGGCTTCACAACGCTCTGAGGGAAGCTCCATGGGGAACCCAGTGTTGCAAGGTCCCAGCCTGACTGCCACCTCCCCCCTCACCCCAGACACACACCTGGGAGACCCTCAGAGGCCCCTGGGGCCACACCGCTCGGCTCTCAGGGAAGGAATTCATTCTCCCTGGGGAAGGAAGGGCAGCCTTTTCATCTTTACCATAATCCAATCACTTACTTTGTACCTTTTCTTCTTACTCAAGCTCATCCAAAACCTGTTATCAAATAAGCTTTCTGTCCATTCAGCTAGTTTGCTGTGGGACCGAGCCACTGTCCTTTTGTCCCTTCCTCAGCCATCTGTCTCTGTGACAGTCAGGGACCCAGGCATTTTCTCCATCTGAAGGGCTCCTGACGTCTTGATCTTCTCTCTCTCCTGTGTCTCCTTCGTAAGCCCCTGACTTTGAGGACTTGTGCTGGGCTTCCCTGAGCCCCAGTCGTGTGGAGTTCCCGGCTCCTTCCTCCTCCCACGTCCATTCTGTGCTGGGGCCTGGAGGCACGTTCTGCAGGGCCACAGGGCCAGGCATAGGTCCACTCAGCACCCCCATTTCTAGGAAAGCTGATCCCTAACTCCTCTGGGTTCATCAGCCAATAAAAGGCCATAGAGGAAGAGAAAGAGAAAGAAGAAGGCGAAGGCGAAAAGGAGCCCCATGTAGCCAAAGGAAATTCCAGATAAGCACATTCCTCCCCTCTGCAGTCCAGGAGGGAGACACACGTTCAGCTTTGCAGGACAGGTTCCATCCCTTAACGTGGCTTATGTTCCTGATCCTGAGGCAGCCACTCGGGAACTTACTAGCCCAAGAAACACAATCATGCCGGGTGATTCTCAGCCTAGACCACAGCAGCCTTTGTACACAGTGCCATGTGGACCCAAAATGCCACAGCATTCAGCCAGAACAATAACCTCCAACCCCTGTCTGTAACGCACTCTCTGCAGTACATTGATGACATTGGTGTTACATTTTGGGGTGCTGGCAGCAGCTGCCAGATTCTGAGATACCGTCCTCCAGGGCTTAGGAATTTATGTACTTAAAGATGCTTCTACCTTGTGGAAGGCCCCTCCCCAGATACGGATATCCTCTTACCGCAGGTGCCTTTTGGGACACACACATCCTAACTGACAGAGTTTGCCCGCTGGAGGTGAAAGCCAGACCCCAAACCTGGACTCCCCTCCTGCTTTGCTCACAAGCAGGTGTCAGAGCATCATTATCAGATGTGGGCCTTTTCTCAGGGAGCCCACTTCATATGCATTCACCGCAGCTGCTGACCTCAAGGACTTGACTGTTTTTATAATGATCATGAATAAAAGCAAAGTCTTTGAAGAAAAAAGTTCATTTTGATTTTTCAAGACAAATCAGCGGCAGCCCCAGAGACGTTCCCATCCTTTTTTGTCCTGTGCTCCCCGCTTGGAGCTTCACATTCATGTGTTGTTTGCTGTAACTGAAAAATGCCTCTGTCTCTGGAAAGCTAAGTGGATGCAGACGAATTTGGAATTGTCAGCTTGGAACCATCTCCCGTGGCCCAGAGCCCCGAGACGACTTTGATGGTCCTGACAGAGTCGCCCCTATGCCTCCTCGGGAAAGCGGCTGCCTGGTGTGCCGCTTACGTCTTGCTATCTGGGGCCTGGCTCTCTGTGAGGCTGCCTGAGATGAAAGCAGAAACCACGTTAATTATTGCAAAGTGCTTTTTACTTTCAAAAGTGCTGCAGTAGCGTTAATTAGTTATTCCTACTTAGCACTTTGGTGAGGTAAGTCAGATTATTACCCCTTTTCTACTTCGGAGGAAACGAAGATGCAGAGATTTAATGACTCCCCAGGGGACCTGGGAGAAGCTGGTCTCCTAGACAGAGTTCAGCTTTCCACGTGGTGTGTCTGGCTTCCTCCTGGGGGTCTGTGCTTGCCGCCGTACCTTCTGCTGCACCTGAGTGCCCAGTCAGGATCCCGAGAGCTCCTCAGGTGCCCACAGCTTCTGACTGCCACTGGCAGGAGACTCTGGTGGTTGGAAACAAAGGTGGGAGATCATGGCTCCTTTCCCAGTTTACATCAAAGCAAGGAAGCCTCTCGATCTTGGTCCGTGGTCCCTCTGCAGGAGGCAAGGTTTGTTCTCGGTCTGAGGCCCCATGACGTGGCAGAGAAGGGAGGAGGGACAGCATGGGGTGAGGACTGTGCCCACGTGCTCCTGGGCCTGACACGGACTTCTAGATTGTTTCTCATCCGCACGGGTCAGGAAGCAGACAGTGATGCAGCCGCCTTTCATTCTTGGGCAGAAAGAGATTAAATATTGGGAAAAGACCTTCCGAATGGCAGGGCGGCAGGGAAAGAGACACGGGCTTTGGAGTCAGACAGCTCCCAGTTCCCATTTTGGCTGTTCCACTCTGAGTCTCTTCCTCATCTGTAATGTGGAGGTGATGGATGAGTTAATAATAGACTTGAAGTGTCTGTCACAGACTCTGTAACGGTTGTCACTGAATCACTCTTTAATTGCTTTTTTCCCCTCTTCCCCACGTCCAGGCTGAGTTGGAATTTAGTCTTTTAAGTTCAGAGCACCCCTACCCAACTTTCCAGCTGGAATCTTCCCTGGATTTGAACAGAATCCTTCGCACCTACAAACCTATCAGATGACTTTGGATTATCAGACAACCTTGAGAAACAAACTCTGTTGTCCTAGCCTTATTTCTACACAGTTTCGGAACCTCTGGGTTGGTGTGGCCCAGGTAGGGAAGGACAGTCCCAAGGCTCAGAACAGAAGGTGGAGGAGAAAGACACAGTTCCTCAGAGGGAAACAGTCTCTGTATTTGGCCACAGCTTTGCCCTTTCCAGGCTGTGTGCCTGCTGTCCCACGCGGGGGACGCTCAGTCACACACGAGCCAAACTGTCCTCTATGGAGGAGAGGAGACAAACCTCGGGTGTTTTTATGTTCACACGGAGCAGTAAGTGGCACCTTTCCCCTAACTCCTTCTGTCCCCGAGAGTCCTCTCATGGCAACTTGACTTCCCCTCAGGGAAACTCGGCCACATATATGCCAGGCCTCTGTCCCGTGGAGAAATCTCTAGTCCTTGCCTTGCAGGGCTCCTGTTCTGAGCTGCTGGGCTCACAACCCAGGCCCCCATTGTTGAACTGGGTGACCCTGGATGGGTTCCTTAATAGCTCTGTGTCTTCTTTCTTCATCCATCAAATGGGAGGATAATGATATGGATCTTGTTAGGAGGATTGAGTGAGTTAAGACAGTGACAGCGCTGGAGACAACGCAGTTAGCTATTCCCAGTGTTATTATTAACTTCCGTGTGCACATGAGGCAGTGGGCGCTGCCCAGGTCACCAGACAGCAAGAAGTGTCTTGGTTCATTTTCCCGAACTTGGGAGAGCAAGGAGCTGGTGGACACAGCTCCTTTCTTGAAAACTTTATGTGGGTCAGTGGAGAGGAAATAGATAATTCTAATTAAGGAGTAGCTACCTGCTGTATAAATTCCAAATTCGTCAGCATGGAACTCAAGGCCTGGCCTGGTCTGGCATCCACGCATCACACCAGCCCTGGCCTCAGCACACGCAGTGGTCAGGTGTGTTCACACCTACTGTCAAGTAGTGTGTCTGGGCATTTGGATTCTTCCCACCCTGTCTCCTTCCCTTTCAAGCTATCTCCCAAATAGCACTAGAGTAATCGTTCTAAAAGCACAAACTGAGACCTCACCATTTTTTTTTTTTTTTCTGTTGCCCTGGGTAGAGTGTTATGGTGTCAACACAGCTCACAGCAGCCTCAAACTCTTGGGCTTGAGGCTTGAGCAATCCTCTTGCCTCAGCCTCCCCCGGAGGAGCTGGGACTACAAGCGCCTGCCACAATGCCTGGCTACTTTCTTGTGCTTTTTAATTAATTTTTTTTTTTTTTTTAATTTTTGATAGAGTTGGAGTTTTGCTCAGGCTGGTCTCCAACTCCTGAGCTCCAGTGTTGGTGTGAATGCCTCAAGGGGGCCCAGGTCCCTTAAGCCTCTGTAAGAATAGCAAGCCGTTTTAAACTCACACTGAGTTCACTTTGTGTGCTGGATGTAGGATATGTTTATTTCTAAATATTATCCTACATCCAGCCACCCACTCACCTCTGCCTAACATCGTGCTGGGATTATAAGCGTGAACCACCACTCCTAGCTTGCTTCTCCTTTTTAACCAGCTGCTGTAATTAAATGCCAGGCACTGTTCTCAGTACCTGACATTTTTTATTTTATGCAACCTCCCCATCTGTGAAGTGGTTGTCACTGTGTCCATTTTATAGATGAGAGAAGAAAGGTTTAGAAAGATTCAGTATCTCTTCTGAGATTACTTCATGACTGTGAGCAGGAAGCTGATGTGATGTCTGGCTGATCTTCAGATCAGTGCCCGACCCCGTAAGCTGTGCAGCCTACACTGTGCACACCGGTTAGCAACCTAAAATGAGCATTCGCTACCCTCCTGAGCAGCTGGTGAAGGCTCGGCCTGCTTTCCAGCACTGCCCAGGTGCATCGTGGCCCCAGCCTACAGGCTCTGTGTGGTGTTCCCTGCTCTGCCCTGCTCTCTAGGGCTGGGCCTGGACCTTTTCAGTGGCCTGGGCCTGAAATGTCCAGCTGCCCGACTGCTGTGAAAATGTGCAGTCAGCTTGAGTGTTAGCTGCCCTGGGAAGCCTGCCTTCCCTCCCTCTGTCCAGTCACCGGGGAATAATTAGGGGCTCCTTTCCTGCACCCTTTCAGCCTTCCCCACCCCCTTCATGTGGGCAGGTATTCTGCCCTCTGAGCAGTCTGTCCCCAGGGGACGTGGGCTGTGCTGTGTTTGTCCTTGTGTCCCCTGAGCCTGGCTTTGGACCGTGTGTGCACACAGTAAGTGCTGCAGAGAGTAGGAGGAGCTGGGTGAATGGTGGGTGCTTTTCTGTCTCACTGGCTGCAAATCCCACCTTGACAGAGCAGGTCCGGTGAATTCCCGTGGTGCTGGGGGAGAGGGTTGGGGGAAACCAGGCTAATACTCTTCCTACCTCTAGGAAAAATGTGCGGTTTCACTGCAGGTTTCACTGCAGGTCACCTGATTGGCCTTGAGGGCAGTTCAGATCTGCACTTAAACACAGAGAATTGGATGCTGGGACATTCCCTAGAGATCACTTTGCCCTACACCATAATTTTACTGATCTGGGTAGCAGAGACATTAAGCGACTTGCTCAAAACCTGGAGATCTAAGGGACAGAGTTTGAGATGGGAACCAGTGGCCTGTGGTTTCGGATCTGGAGGCCACTCCTCTGCCCTTGGGAGGGCCCACTGAGGGTGGGGTGGGGTTTGGGCTGGCTTTGAAACCTTTGGGACCATCTGGTGAAGTCGAGAACAGAGCAGCAGCCCTACTTCAGAAGACTTGGGGCTGCCGAGGGTACCTTAGCTGCTGCTGGGACAGGAAATAATACTTTCAGAACTTTAGCCCCAAAACCTCAGAAACTTTTTGATGATGCATAAATGTCAAGCATATTGTTGAGAGGTGGAAAAAAAAAAAACAAACCTCAGGTATCAGCCTTTGTTACTGAGACAGGAGATTCTCAGTAATATTACAGGAAGTCATACTGTCAAAATAATAGAGAGGGTAGTGTCGGGGGGACCACACCTCATAATAACTGTACTTAGCACAAAAGAGCTTTCACCTGCACCTTCTCGTCTGTGCACTCCGAGGTGGAACCAGAGGAGGAGATGTGGGGCGGAGAAGGTGTAGTCTGCTCTGTGGATACTTTGCAGAGTTTTAACTGAAAGGCTGCTTTGTCTGGGGAGAGACTACCCAGGCTTCAGGCAATTACCATGAAATTTCAAGTTAAAAAAAAAAACAAAAAACAGCATAAATGAAATAAAAGGATTTTTGAATTTGTTTTTTGCTTAAATGATCTGTCTTCATGGATGATAATTTCTAGGTAATCACAGCATTTTGGAACTGGAAGGGATGCTAAGGGGTCATCTTTTCCCATAGATGAAGGCCTTGCAGCCTGCAGACGGACTTGGCCCAGGTCCTCCGCCAGGTGATGGGCCAGCAAGCCTGGCCCCTGGGCAGCCAGGCCCCAAACCTACCACATCCTGTGGCCACACCCTGCCCATCCTCCTGTCTCCTTTGCAAATGAGCTAGCTCCCCAGGGGCAAGTCTTCTGTTCTTTAGGGCAATAATTTGGCCCAGTACCTGGCCCAGAATAAGTCCCAGACACTTTTTTGTGGAGGGAATTAGTGTAAGTCAGGCAGCCGGTGGGCCAGGCTCCTCCACATGGTTCTGGGTGAAGCCTGGAGGTAGAACTGGTTGGCGGCCTGGTTGTTTAGACATGCAAGGCCCGTGCTGCAGGGAGTGGGAGGGCTGGTGCGTTTGGAAGCAGGGTAAGATTCATGAGCTGCAGTAGAGAGTCTTCCTCAGCTCTAGGTGGGAGTTCCTCTCTCCCTTGCTCTCATCTCTGCCCTGACCCTCCCCGAGCCCCTCTCTCAGGTGGCCTGCCTGACACCTGCCTCTACTGGGGTGTGCCCCAGGAATCTCAAGCTTGCCTTGGCCAAACCAGTCTCCCTCCTCCTCTCTCTTGCTCACAGTACCTCTCTTTACCCTAAATCTGAGGGGTTGCTCTTGGTTCTTAGTTTTCTACTCCTCCAATCCCACTTGGCCTATCTGCAAATCCTACCAGCTTCACAGAACTCAAACGGGACCACAGCTCCCTCATCTACCCGATTCCCCAAATCCAAGCCAGCACCATATCTCCCTGAGCTCCTGGGTCACCAGCCTTCCTTCTGTTCTGTGGTGGACCCAAGCTTGCTCCCACTTTAGGCCTTTGCACGACTGTGTCCTCTTTCCAAAACACACCCCCCATCTTGGCACGGCTGATTCCTCTGCCTGGGTCTGGCTTCTGCTCGGACGTTATCCCTCACAAAGGCCCTCCCACGTGTGCCAACAGAGAACAGCCTCATTACCAGTCACATCACCCTTTTTGATTTGGTTTTGTTTTTAGGGTACCTACTACCATCGAATCCTCTCTTATTTATTTATTTGTTGGTCTGTTTATTGTCTACCTCCCCCCATGAAAGACAGGGCAGGGACTCGGCTAACGCTCCTTCCGTGCGCCAAACACTTGCACATGTGTCTCTCTCCTCTCTCCTTTCTCCCTGTGATGGGCCAAAGAGCCACCAAAACACCGGAAGAGGTGTTCCAAGACACTCACGTGCATATAGTCTCTGAAACGTAAAGGGTTTTATTTTCTCTCTTTATCATGGTGGCAGGGCCAGGGGCAGCATTTTCTGCTGTGAGTGGCAGGGCTGTCCTCACTCTGCTAACCAGGAGACTCAGAGCTCCGCATGGCTCGGGAGCACGAAGGAGCAGGCAAGATGAGTGCAGAGTGCTCCCGTGGGAAGAAGGGTTGTTCGTTCTCCTGGAGCACTTAGAAAGGCTTGCAGCCTGGTTCTCTGCCATGGCGGGGGTGCTCCTCTCTGAGCCGCTGGGCTGTAGTGGCCAGGGCTGTGGCATTCTTGCTGGACTCCACCTGTGCCTGCCCAGTGGCTCTCCAGGGCCCACAGAGAATACCTTCCCTTCTGCCCCCCTCCTGTAGGGAGCCTTGGTGGGACCGCACGTGCCTCCCGTCCCTGGTGCTGGCCTTGACTGCAAGTGACGATGTACGTCTCTCCTCCCCGTGGGTCAGAGCTTGCTGTGTGTTGCTGACTGGTGCTTTATGTCCCCCCTCCAGTGTAATCCTTGCAAACAATCCCATGAAATGAGAATTTTAAATACTTTTCAGAGTGTGGGAACAGGATGAAGCGAAGTAAGTGGCCTACTTCCAGGAAGTGGCAATCTAAGCCACCCCTTCGTCTCAGAGTCCAGCAGCCTAGACCCACAGTGGCCAGCTGTCCTGCGATGACTGTGATGCAAGGTTTCCCAGGCGGTGGGACGGCGGTGCCTCTGACACTGGGCTGGGTGGCTGCTTTTATCTGTGCAGGCCGGGAGGTGTCACAGCCAGGCCAGTTGAGTTCAGGACCAGACTGGGTTTCTGATAAAAGGGAAATATACATAGCATCCTCTTTTTTCTTTTTTCCCTTTGCAAGTCACCTTTTAGGATGCGTGCCTTCTTCCTTTGTCATCGTTCCTCAATGACACTTCCTGGTAAATGCCACTAGTTGGAGTTTTGCCGCTGCTGGCCCTCAGCTCCAAGCTCGTTTGGGTTAGCTCGTGTTTTTCTGATGATGGTGGGATCTGCAGGCTCATTGCTGCCTCCCATTTTCCAGTCATGCCTTTGTTGTCCTTATGGGATAATTTAGCAAGTCTTGGTCAACTCAGAAATGACTCTGCACAAGCGGTGCAGGCTATGGGGTCAAAGAGAATAGAGCTGTCCCCAACTGGGGCCCTGTCTGAGTATGGACCTGCTGTGGCTGGGTCCTCCTTCGCTGAGAATGAAGAACAGGTTCCAGGAAGCCCCACTGCCCACTCGGTGCCTTACAACATTTTCTAGTGACTATCCCTGACTGCTGTGGCAACATGCCCGGCCCAGTCATTCTCCTCAATCACCCTTTCCACCACCTTCAGTCTCCCTGTCTCTGCTCTTCCGTCCATAAAACCGCCTTTGCTGTCTTACTTCCTCCCAAGGCGAATTTCGCCGACCTTTCTGCTGGCAAGCGGGAATTAACTTCAGTTAATCAGTCAACGAGATTATTTAGCTAAGAGGAAAATAGGTGATGGCATTTCTAGTTAATTAATGAGGAGGAAGTTCAAAGTTTAAAGGCATCTCCTTGACTTTTAATTTTTTGTAACTGCGTAACTGGGGTCTGTGTTGCCACTGTAGATGCTGACACAACACCATGGCCTTGTGGGGTGGGGTGAGGCCGAGGCACCTGCACTATCAGCCCCCCCCCCCCCCCCAGGTGATCCTGAGCCACTCTGACGTCTGAGCACTGTGGCCCTGACCCAGTTACCACCACAGCCACTGAACAAGGCAGGGACTCTTCTCCAGCTCTCTGCTTCACTTGCAATCCCTTTGCCTTTTAGTTTTAAAACTAGATAATTGGCGTCTTCATTGCTAGGCATTTGTACAGAACTTATTTGTTAGTAGCTTAAATTCAGCTTCTCCATAAGCACATTCAATGTTGCCTTTCCAAACCTCCCTCACTTCCATGCGCACTCTGTCTCTCTCTCGTTTTGAGATACAGTCTTACTCTGTGCCCTGGGGAGGGTGTCGGGGAGTCACAATTCTCAGCAACCTCAAACTCTTGGGTTCAAGTGATCCTCCTGCCTCGGCCTCCTGATGAGTAGCTGGGACTACAGGTGCCTATAAAACACCTGGCTAATTTTTTATTTTTAGTAGAGACAAGGTCTCACTCTTGCTCAAACTGGTCTCGAACTCATGAGCTCAGGCAATCCACCGGCCTCAGCCTCCCAGAATGCTGGGATTATAGGTATGAGCCACTTCATCTGGCCACTTCTGTGCTCTCTGTTCCAGGTGTGTGGCCTCACTGTCCACCTTATCGGCTCTAGAAGCTTGAGTCACCTTTGCCCTGTCCCACATCCCCACAGGCCTGGTCATCAAGCCTCAGCATCTTACCGTGGTCTCAGTGTCGGGTGATTCTGCCACTTTTTGTCTCTATAGTCGGGCCTTCCAGCCTCACCAGCTTTGTGTTAACGTGCAGAGGGAACTGTCTGCCCTCTTCTGACTCCTGGCTGTTTTCAGGGCCTCTGGCCTTTCTACTCCTTCCACCTCGTGCTCTGGCCATGACCCAGACTCTCCTGAGTCCATAGGTTTGCCTCTGTTTTCCCCTCAACCTGATTTTGCTAGTCACAGAAACCCGACCCCTCGTTTAAGAGCACCCAGTGTGGTCACCTCTTGGAAGGCTTCTTTGCTTCTCCCAGAATGAATCACTCCTGTGTCTGTCAGCGTTCTCTCTGTCCCTCGGGCCCCCGCCTGGCTGTGCAGTCTTGTCCCTGTCACCACTGCATGAGGTGGTGAGCTCCCAGAGGGCAAGACCTGTGCCCAGCCTGGGCGTCTGTGTGGGGCTGCAGACATCCTGCGTGCACCAGCCCTGCAGGGTCGGGGGAGGGAGAAGGCAGTTGGCTGAGTGGATGAATGGCTTTGGTAACTGTGTGGCAACACGCTGACACCCTGGAGTCCTTGATCTCCCCCTTGAAAGGTATTGGGGGCTTTCCCTAGAAACTTCCACTTCAAAGCCATACAGAAAAAAATTAGAGCTAAATTAGGCCACATTGTTTACTTCTGAAGAGATGCTTTGGTGTTCCTTCCTGCACCTGTGAGAAGCCTCCATCCAGTTCGACCTTGGCAGTTCCCTCTCAAGCAGCAGAGCTGGGAGAGGCCAGGTCTGGGATGGTGTGCCAGGGAGCCCAGAGAGGGGTATCAGATGGGGCTGACCTCCAGACTGCACCCCCAACCTGAGAATAGGGGTCACTCCGACCTGTTTGGATGGCCCAGATACCCTTTCCTAACTTGTCTGCCCAGAAAGATGTTTGTAATTCTTCCATCTGGAGGATATGCCTTTTGCTAACTCACAGAAAGGCTTTGACTTGTCACTGTGCCCTGCAGAAGTGACCAAGCTTTCTTTTTGCTCCAAAAATCTCATTAAGGGGGTGCCTGCGCTTTACCCTTGTGTGGGAGTCTTGCCCTTAATCCTTGCTCCTGAGCGTTCACATTTTCCAAACCTCCTTTTGTGACAGATAGGTCTGTCCCTCCTTCAAATGACCTTGAATAGCACTGTCCTCTGCACTTTTTCTGGCTGCCATGGAAGAGGCATGGCTGCTATGAGTCTGGGGCCTTGGAGCCACTTTAAACCAAGGAAGGAAAGATACGTAGTTGGGTGAGTTGGCTGCCGTGAATTCTCACTTTCATTATTCACCCATTACCAGTGGTCAGTTGATTGAGCATTTGGGACTTGGATTTGCAATTGTAACAGATTAAACAGTAGGGCTTTAAACATGAGCAACTCCCAGGGGCTCATGTCATTACTCCTATTTTATAGAGGGGGAAACTGAGTTACAACAAAGAAACTGCCCTCCACCCAGAGCCAAAGGTGACTGAGGCTGCCGGACGGGTGCTTTTTTGTGCTGAGTCACAGGGTCTTATTGCTGCCCATGGCAAGGAGGCAAATCTCCTGTGGTTGATGGATTTTTACTGCTGTGTTTCAGAGTTATTCACTTCCCACTGATCTCAGTCCCTGCCTGGCCACTCCTGTGTGTCCTGCAAACACCAAGGACGGCTGTCCTTTTCTCAGCCATTATTTAGCAGTCGGGAAGCGTGTGCCCTGCCGTATGGGCTGCTGTCAGGGAGGGGGCCTCAATAAACAGTATCCATTCACTGGCTGCGGTGGCAGCCAGCAACCTCACGGGTGTCACATGGGGCTGATGAAAAGAGCAGGGGGTGCCCGCCAGGGAGGCCCATCAAGGGGGCTTTCCTCCCCACTGTGCTGTTCCCTGGGCTTGCCAAGTCCCATGAGGCAGCAAACTGGAGGAGCATTTTCAAAGCAAGGCCTTCGCCCTCCCTGGCAGGCTCCTCAAAGCCTGCCTCTCTCTCGCTGTGCCTGGGAGTTCCTGTAAAAGGCTCTTTTTGTTCCCTTGCCTCTCTGGGGACATCCTTGGGACTGCTGCTTGAGAAGTACAAGCTCAGTGTGAGCTGGAGGACACCCGAGGCCAGGCCACGTGGGTGGGCGACAGCAGAGAGCAGGGCCAGGCGGCTGGGCGAGGAGCAGCAGAAACCGGGAACTGGGCAGCATGGATGGTGCTGGAAGAAGGGAGGCTATTCATAGGAATTGTGTTTAAGATGTGAGAAACCCTACCCAATGGTTTCTTTGAGAAATTGGAGGCAGGGAGTGTTTCGCTTTTTGTTTTGTTTTGTTTTTATTTTTGTAGTTACACCACTGCGCCTGGTGTGCAAATAACACCTTGGGTCACAGTAGTGATGGGTCTGTAGGAGCAGACAAGAAAAGCAATGACTTTGAAATTTAGTGACCTCAAGACATAGTTTCCCTTAAACATTCATTTCCAGACCTCAACTGACAGACCGTTATGGAAAGGTAGGCTTGTTGTCTTCTGTGAGGTAAAGGCTGTCTGAGGCATGTGTGAACATGGTTAGCACCAGAGTCCAGCTTAGAAATCATGGGTGATGGCCCAGAAAATGTTATCGACCACAAATACCATCTCTGCTTATAGAAATACAAAACACTGCACCGTAAAGCAATGCCAGAGGCCTGTCCCACCCTGGTCTCTGACAGTTTTTCATTAAAATATTTTAGCAGCTTGAGAGCACTCTAATTCAATTATTTTCATCTCTTAAGTTGTAAAAATTAATCACAAGATACAGAACTAGCAGAAGGTTTGTATGCATAGTCTATAAAATATAAAAAATGAATGCCATTTGGATCTGATGAAAGGTGAATTAACAAATTATTCTCTAAGTAGGGCAAGAATGTTGAAGAAAAAAAATGAGTTTTCTCTTGAACAGTTCTTAGTGAGCAAAAAACAAAAACAAAAAACAGTAACAGAGCAATAACACAACACCTCTCCAGTACTGTGTTGAGACCAGTTTGTACAAAGTTTATGACCTAACTTTCCCCCCTGTTTAAATGGATTTGGACAGTATGTGGCAAATGTGCCATTTCCAAGGGAGGTCTGAACTGGGTTGCTTTTGCAGTGTGTTCACAGAGCAGGCTGTGGGACTGGTTCACAAGCAAAACAGAGGGCCTGGAAAGACAATATCCCTTCCTTCCTGAGGCAGATATTTCAGGATTGGGGAAGCAGAGTTTCCTGTGTTCTCACAAGGGGCTGAGATAAACCCAGGGCAGTTTCAGAAAGAATTCAGCCTGGAAGGAGCGTGAGGCGGTTGTTTTCTGCGCAGGGCCCCATTCTATAGTGAGCGCCCTGCCTGGCCAGAGACTGTGTGGACAGGACATGACGTGGCCTGGGGTTTAGAGGTGTAGAGTTTGCTCGAAGTCTGATGTCAAGGAGCAGGTATGCAGAAGGGCTCCCTGGAAAGGTCAGGGCTATTTTTCTCCCCCAGCCCCCTTGCTGACCTTTGATTGCCTTCCCTGGGCCCTCCTCGTCCATTCCACAAGAACAACAGAAATCTCAGTGCTCTCTGGGAATGTCTGTTAGTTTTGTTTTCCCCCCATTTCTGTGTTCAACAAAGGTGAAACAGAGAAATAGGTAAACTCTGCCTTTAGTGTATTTCGCCATCTTTCGTCCAATTCCCCCTTTTTGCATTTTCCCCACCCCACTTCCACTTCACTGTTCTTCATCCCTGAGCCCCTACTGCAATGAATGAGAGTTGTCTGAACATTAAATTCATTCAGAGATACTCGTGTGTAGTAAGTATGGCCTCTGTAGGATTTTTATGGTATTTAAAAGAAGTTTATAAAAGAAAATAGACTTAGCAAATGTAAAAATAATAACTATGATAATTATATAGTAAGGAAGGAAAAATCTAATAACACAATAACAAAAAAATATATGTTGATAGGGAGGAGCAGAGCAGGTGAAAAGGAAATGGGAGAAATTATAAGATTGTTAGTTTTCTCATCCTTCTTAGTTGGAAGAAAATAGATACTATTTTATTTCTGAATTGAATTGAGAAAGAGAGGCTTAAATATCTTAATTAACATCGAAAAAGTAATAACTATTAGGACTAAAATTCAGATTATATGGTAAAAGGAAACAAGGAAACATAAAAAATGTAAGAAATTAAGATGATAGAATTGTAACATGTTATAATAATAAATGTAAATGAGACCAACTCATTTATTAAAAGAAATAAACTTATAAATGGATGAAAGGGTTTTAAATAAGACTGTGTACTGCCTTTAAAAAATATCTAAAGCAAAGTGACTCAGGATCAGAGATAGTGCTTAAACTCCAGGAAATATCTCTCTAATGGTGGAATTCCAGGCGCTGTGGCATTTGGGAGGGGTAGATATTTTTGGACTAAGCTTTCCCAGCCTCTAAAATCAGACCATGTGGTTGCCAGCTCATAAGATCAGTCCTGTGTGCCTCAGTGTTTGTTCTAGATTGCTGAGCTTCCAAAGGGCAGGGGCTGGGCCTGCTTTGTTTAATTCCAGGCATTTCAGAGAAGTACCATGTGAGGACAAGCTTTTTGGCATTGAAGGGATAGAGAACTGCCTTCCCCAGTTTGTTAGGTAGAGCGTTATTGGTGGTGAAGCCTCTCAGGAAGATATGGCAACTACTTTGGGCCTTGAATGTGCTATTTGATTTATATTTAAAGGATCATTTATATTTAAAGGATCAGGGATTAATTTATCAGGATTCCCCTAAGTGTCATGATTTCTGAGAGGCAAAGTCAGACAGACCTGGGTTAGAATACCAGATTTTCCACTTACTGTCTGTATGACCTTGGGCAAATTACTTATAACTCTCTGACCCTCAGTCACTTCATCTGTACAATATGTTCATTTATTCAATCACTTTTTTATCCGGTAATTATTGGTTGAGAACTTACTATGCTGCATCCTCTATCCTGGATGCTGGGTATACAAAATCTCTGCTGTCAAGGATCTTAAATTCTAATGGTCTAATATAGAAAAATCAATAACAACAACAATAAAGAAATGAGTTTCTAAGATGCCAGGTAAGATAAGTGATATGAAAAGAGGCCAAGTTGGGCGATGGAATAGAGACTAACTACAGTGTGTATGAGGGAGAGGGAGTGTGTGTGTGTGCACGCACGCCCCAGTAGAGGTAGATATAGCAACTATTTTGGGCCTTGAACATGCTATTTGATGTCTACAAGCATTTATATTTAAAGTAGAGAGGGTGGCGAAGGAAAGTCTGCCTGAGTGAACTGAGTGAACATTGTGGGGAGCTGGGAAGGGCTCTTCCCTTCCAAGGGAACACCAGGACTAAAGACTGACAGAGAAGAGGCTGGAGTCCCACGACCAGGGAAAATGGTAGTATTTGAGTACAGAGAGCAGTCTGAGAGCCACACAGAATACTCCAGGCCATGGTGGTGAGGACTTGGGATTTTTCTTTTCTTCTTCTTTTTTTTTTTTTTTTTTTTTTGCAGTTTTTGGCTGGGGCTGTGTTTGAACCCACACCTCCGGTATATGGGGCCCGTGCCCTACTCCATGAGCCACAGGTGCCGCCCAGGACTTGGGATTCTGTCGGCAGGTCACTCAGGAACCATTGGAAGGTTTTTTGCTTTTTGTTTTTGTGGTTTTTTTTGTAGAGACAGAGTCTCACTTTGTTGCCCTCAGTAGAGTGCTGTGGCATCTCAGTTCACAGCAACCTCCAACTCCAGGGCTTAGGAAATTCTCTTGCCTCAGCCTCCCGAATAGTATCTGCCACATTGCCTGGCTGTTTCTTTGTTGCAGTTTGGCCCCGGCCGGGTTTGAACCCGCCACCCTCGGTATATGGGGCCAGTGCCCTACCCATTGAGCCACAGGCACTGCCCCCATTGGAAGGTTTTGAACAGAGCAGTGGTGCAATCTGCTTTCTATTTAAAAAGGATTGCTCCAGCTTCTGAGTTGAGTATAGACTGATGGGGTCTTGGACCAGAATGGAGCAGTGTAATTGGCAGTAAATGTTGACTCTGGATCAGCTTTAAAGACAGAGTTGACCAGACTCCTAATGGGTTGGATGTGGAGTGAGAAAGAAGTCAAGGATGACACAAGTTTTTGGTTTGAGCAAACTGTAAGATTGAAGCTGCCTAATGAACACGGAGCTGGGGAAGAACTGGATGGAGGGGTTCAAGTTCTGAGTTAGCCACTAGAGACGCTGGCAGGGGGTAAGCAGAGCTTAGGTTGGAAGTTGGAAATAGGTGGCTGGGTGCAGTGGCTCATGCCTATAATCCCAGCACTCTGGGAGACCGAGGTGGGTGGATTGCTTGAGCTCAGGAGTTGGAGACCAGATTTAGCGAGAGCAAGACCCCATCTCTAAAAATAAGCTGGTATTGTAGCAGGTGCTTGTAGTCCCAGCTATTTGGGAGGCTGGGGCAAGAGGATCGTTTGAGCCCAAGAGTTTGAGGTTGGTGTGAGCTGTGACGCCACAGCACTCTACCAAAGGTGACAAAGTAAGACTCTGTCTCAAAAAAAAAAAAAGTTGGAAATAAAGGATTGGGATTTAAGGATTGAAGTCAGGAAGGTGATAATACATTTGGACAGAGCAATTACCACTTGGGACTGGGAGACATTCCATGAGGGGGTACCTGTAGGCAAAGAAGAGACTTGAGCTTGGGTCACTCCAAAATTTGGGGGTCAGGGAGAAGACTCAGTAGCCAGTTAGTTGGGAGGAAGAGCAAAATAAGGTGGTAATTGGGAAGCCAAGTGAAGAAAGTGTAAAGGTTGGCCTCTGTGCCAAGGGCTGCTGGTAGTCAAGGGAGGTGAGGACCAACCCAGGAATATTGTGAGATTAAATAAAATAACATTTTTAAAGCAATTAGCTCATAAAGCAAACACCCAACAAATGGAGGCTCTAACAGAAATTTCGTAGTTAGAGCTGCCTTTCTTTGGGTGAAGGTGCCTGGGGGGTACAGGGGACACTGGATCGAGGGCAGGGAGGTGGATAAGCTAGATATGCATGGTGACAGATTCTTTGCTTGGCTAAGTCATCTGGGAGCCACATATGCCTGCCTGTGTACTTCTTGTAAAATCCAATTTTAGCAAAGAGTCCTGCTGGGTCATTTGAGCAAGAACCCCCATCCTCCGAATCTCATCAGGTTTCCCCCAGGTGATGCCTGGTCACCTGGCCTGCCTTCAGCAAGAATCCTGGTAGGTCTGTTTAGCCAGAATCCCCCTTTTCCCTGATATTTCCTTCTGGTAATTTTCCACCCCCTGACCCCACCCTGCAGTTTGGCTGTAAACTCCTACTGGCCATGCTGTATTAGGAGCCCTCTGCCTCCCTGCACAGCCCGGTTGTAGCCGTCCTTATACCTATTGCAATGGTCCTGAATAAAATTGGCCTTGCTGTGCTTTAACAAGCATCATTGAGTACATTTTTCTTTAACAAGAGCAGGAGAGAAGGCCACCGGAAAGGGAAGGAACATGGAAAGGTGGGAAGGGTTTTGTGCTGTGAGTGCCTAAGGTCGGCTGTTGGTATTATAGTCCACACTGCAACACAGTGATCTATCACCAATTGTATCTTTGCTCACCTCTCTAATATCTGATTCTGCTTCTGGACAATTCTGTGCCTGCTGAGAATTGGCTGAGCATTTGGACCGTCCTGGACGTACAGTGAGCCAGCCCATCTGATAGCTGCGTGTCCGGGTTGGGCTGTGGCATCAGCCCCAATGCTGGGGATCTAGCCCTTGGGGACATTCTTCTGGGCTGACCAAAGCATTCTTTTCTGAGCTGGGATAACAGCCTCAGATTCTTCTCATACAGGTTTTCAGAAAGTCCTGAACAACTGCTCCCAGTAGGAGGCAAGATGTAGGAAGGTGCAAGGGCTTTTAGCACCAACAGATAGTCTGGGCGATGGCCCTGCTCTGCCATTTGCTACTCTGATGGCCACAGTGATTTACTGACCTTTCTGTGCCTGTTTCCTCATCTGATGAAAGGCCGTATTTCACAGGACTGCTGTCCTAGTGTGCGTAACGCACTCAGTAGGCTCAGTGCCCAGCAGGGGCTTCATACTAGCTGCTGTGTTTATCCAGTGCAAGGTCCCTTGTCAGCCTCCTAGATTGTGGCATCGGAAAACATTGACGGCAAAGTCCCCAAAGTGTTGTTTTTTCGTTTGTTTGTTTTTGAGACAGAGTCTCACTCTGTTGCCCTGCGTAGAGTGCAGTGGTGTCATAGCTCACAGCAATCTCAAACTCTCGGGCTTGAGCAGTCCTTTTGCCTCAGCCTCCTGAGTAGCTAGGACTACAGGCCCCTGCAACAATGCCTGGATAGTTTTTTAGAGATGGGTCTTACTCTTGCTCAGGCAGGTCTTGAACTCTTGAGCTTAAGCAATTCACCATCCTTGGTCTCTCTGAGTGCTAGGATTACAGGCATGAGCCCCCACTCCCGGCTGCCCACAAGTATTGTTTAAGTCATCACTGAAGTTAATCATAGTAAGAGGAGGTATTAGGGAGGTCACTCTGTAGTGGGAGATTCAGGCATCTAGGTACCTTCAAATTAATCTAGAAGGTTGCTTCCCTGCACCCTGCCTTTTTAGGCTCTTCATTGGTCCAGCTGTTCTGCTTTTACAGAGCAGGGCTAATCTTTCACCTGGAGCTTCAGGCTAGGAAAAGCCTTTGCAATCAGTGCGATTTCACCTGCAGGTGATCCAGTGAACATCTTGTCCTGTGTGCCCCAGGATGACGCTGCGGGCCTTCTGTGGACTCACTGCTTCTCCCTCTCCCCCTGGGGCTACGGTTGACCACTGGGTCCCACCACCTCCTGCCTATTGATTCAGAAGCCACAAATGTACCCCTAAGGGAGGGTACAGACTGGCCAGTCCATCCTGGTCGTTGGGGAACACCTGATGCTATAGTCAGCTGACCCTCATGTGCCTCACCAACACTGAAAGTTAGAGAAACCAACATTGCTGATTTGGAGAAAATAAGTGGCCTGGCAGCATGGAGTGTGGTTAAGCACTCTGGAGCTAGAAGACCTGAGTTCAAATGCCACCCCTGTCACTTTCTAGCTCAATCCTTTTGTATGTGTTACTTAGTTCCTTTGAGACTCTGATACTTCCAAGGTGAGGTGGGACTAATCACAGTTTAACCTTACTGAGTGATTCAGGATTACAAGGAATAATGCTTCTGTGACATTTAGCGCAGTGCCAGGCACATGGCAGATGCTCAGTAAATGTCCCTTTGCTTGTGGCAACATGTCGAAGCAGATGCTGTGTATGCTCCATTTTCTCTCACATCCTCTTCCAGCTTTAGACCCTCCTGCACGTCCTCTCCTCCACCCCAGCCTGGCAGGGGCGAGATATTTATTCCACCTGGAATACTTGCTTACAATGCAGGCTCTTGTCTATGGCCCTACCACCCTGAACGTGCCCAATTTTGGCTCATCTTGGAAGCTAAGCAGGGTTGGGTCTGGTTAGTATTTGGATGGAAGAGGCCGGGAAATATCTGACGTTGTAGGCTTTTAAAAATAAATAAAATAAATAAATACATAAATAAATGGCAGACTCTTGGGCCCCAAGCTGAGATTGGGTTGATCTAGGTCAGCGAATCTGCATTATTAAGAAAATATTTCCTGTGATTCTGTTCTGGAACGCTAAGGGCTGTGTCTTCCAGAAACATTTCTCTTAAGGAGTTACTCCTAAGAATTTAAAGGATTGACATAAAAAAGGAAAAGAGAGCGAGAGAGAGGAAGAAAGAAAGAAAGGAAGAAAGAGAAAGACTGTTCAAACCCACTAATTCTTTAAACTGCGTTCTATAGTAGAATTGCTTGACTCCAGGAGTTCAAAACAAGTCTGGGCAACATAATGAAATGCCATCTCTAAAATAAAAGCAGTGGCTCACACCTGTAATCCTAGCGCTATGGGAGGCCGAGGTGGGTGATTGCTTGAGCTCAGAAGTTTGAAACCAGCCTGAGCAAGAGCGAGACCCTGTGTCTACTAAAACAAATAGAAAAACTAGCCAGGTGTTGTGTGGGTGCCTGTAGTCTCAGCTACTCAGGAGGCTGAGGCAAGAGGATTGCTCAAGCCCAAGAGTTTTTGGGTGCTGTGGGCTGTGATGCCATGGCACTCTACCCAGGGCAACAAAGTGAGACTCTGTCTCCAAAAAAAGAAAAAAATAAGCAAATAAATAAAAATAAATTACATCAGGCATGGTGGTGTGCACTTGTAGTCCCAGCTGCTTGGGAGGCCAAGGTAGGAGGATCCCTCGAGCCCAGGAGTTTGGGTTTCAGTGAACTATGGTCATGCCACTGCACTGCAGCCTGGTGAGAGAGCAAGATTCCTCTTAAAAGAAAACTCTCTGTGACAACACTCTGATCCCAGGGGAAATCTCTCAGTTCTCTGCTGACTGTTTCCCACTCTGCCCTATTTCTCTCCTGTGTGCCGCACTTTCGCTTTTTGGTCCTGCTCCAGCCCAGTGCCTCCACCTGCAGGGATAACAGGCATCTCAATCTCCACGGTGGAGCCAAGCACCCTGCAGCCTGCAGTCCTGACCCTGCCTGCAGGGTCCTCCGCCTCCCTCTCCTCAGTCAGCCGGTCCTCTGCCCAGGTGCACGGACTCCTTCATTCTTCTTTCCCTCTCCCAGACATCCAGTTTTTCAGCTTTGCCCTCCTAGTATCTCCCCAAATAGGTCCCCCTGGGGTGATTCCTGCTGCAGCTGCCCCGCCAGGCTTCTTTACCTCCCACCTGACTGATCTCCTGGCCACTCCATTGGCCACCCCGTTTCCCTCCTCATCCCCCAGGACACACTTCTAAACATGTCAGGTCAGCTGAATGCCTGGCTTAAAGCTCCTTTCACCCCAGATGCAGACACAGGTGTAGACCCACTCAGTGAAACCTGCTCTCTGCCTTGGGCTCTGGCCCTCCTGGGCTTCCGTGTCCCTGCACCTGGGCCATGCTGGCCTTGCTGTCCCCAGTGCCATACCGACCTGATGCAGGGGGTTGCTCTCGGTCACCCCGTGTGGAATGTCTTGCCTCCTTGTCAAGTGGCAAGACAAGGAGGCAAGACCCCTTGTTACTACTGGGTCGTCTGGCTTTTCATCAGAGAGATGGAAAAATCAGCCAAGAACCCGCTCCCTCTCTCGTCCTACCACCCTAAGCACGTGAGAGGCTTGAGAGGGACAGTAAGGGCACCTCCCACTCGCTCCTCATCTTCACATTTCATTTGCCTTCTCAGCCTCAGACCAAGGATGTCATCTGCTTCCAAACTGAGTTGGGAGACTTGTTCTATCACACTAAGACTTTCAAATACAACTTCTGTAAAGGAATAAGCTTTCCCTCCAGGGACCCTGCATTGAGGCTTTATGCTGTTGGCACTTCACAGTATTGAGTTGGAGAGATTTTTTGTGAGCTCAGTGTGGTCTTGTGACCAGTGCTCTTTCATGCAAGGGGAGAAAAGTTTGCGGCAGTGAGCGGGCCACTGATTCAGTTCCATTTGGAAAACTGACTCACAGTCCCCACTCGTGAAGTCCACGTTGGCCTCTGCTTCAATGCAGACTCCTCTGACAGCTTTCCCTCCTGGGTTCCAGAAAGATGTGGAGTAACTCGTGTAGGCTGCAAGGGTCCCTTGACACATCTAGCCTGTGTGAACAATTTCATTTATAAGCAGAGAGCTTTCTGCTTTGCAGCTGTAAGGCCCAGCAAGGTGGATTGACCTGCCTGAGGCCACGTACTCCTCAGCCCCAGTTCTCACTCTGTCAGCTGGGCCCTGGCTCACAGGTGGCAGGCTGCCTTCCTTCAACTTGGGTCTGTCTTGGCTCATGCCTGCCTGCTGCTGGAGCTCAGCTGTCTGCACGGAGCAGGGCCCCGCCCAGCCAGGGGCCGCCCTGGCCTCCATAAGGACTGGATCCCCCAGGGTCAGGCAGCGAGAAGCATGGCAGGGGTGAGAGGAAGGAGTGGGAGAGGAAAGAGAGGAAGGGAGAGAGGGGAGAAGGATGTGTGAAGGAATGAGCTGTGGGGGGTAGGAGGTGGGAGACTATGGTTTGGAATTTGAATTTAAAATCCAAAGGCACAATCTGCCTTTGAATGGCAAACACTTTGTCAGGGAGCTAGTGGGTAAAGATCTAAGATAGTAACTGCCAGCCTCTTAACATTTTAGACTAACTTCCCTCTACTCTCTTATCTTCTTAATTTCACAGCAAACAACAGGCTATTGACTAAGCTTTCAGAGCTGTGGGTGTTCTCAGAGGGAGGCCGGTCAAAACACCAGCATCTGGGCTTTTGCTCCCAGCTTGGGCTGGGTCTAGCAGAGACCTGAAACCTTAGAGTCTTCCTCTCCTGGCTTCTGTGCCTTGAGGCGCAGGCAGCCGCAGGGAATGTGTGTGGGGCGTGAGTGAGTGTGTGCATGCTTAGATGCGAGTGTGTGTGCACACTAGTATGTACAAGTGTGTGTGTACACAAGCGTATGCCTGTGTATGTGTGCGTGTGCATGCATGCGTGCATCCATGTGAGTGTTCGTGTGTGCGGGCAGTAAGGGATTGGCAGAGGAGGACAGGTGCATCTACACCTTGCCCAGGACACCAGCACATCCCGTGGACTCACCTTTCCTGGGGAAGGGTTGCACCCAAATGAAGCCGTGAGGGCTGGAAGATGAGAAGCCTTATTAACAAGTTTTCCCTTGAATGGGCAAGTCAAATCCTCAGGGTCTTTTTCCTTCCACAGGGTCGGATAAGCAATACTCTCACCCTCAAAGCTTTCACACCCTCATGCATATAGACGCTTGGCAAAGACACTGATCTCACCATTCTAAGGGGACTCATCCCAAGGTCTGCAGAGGAGTGAACATCATGTGAACATCGGGGCACTTTGACTGAAGCCTGCTGAGAAATAGCGTCCAGGAGCCCTTCAGGGAGGGACCTGGAGCCTTGGCTGGACAACTCAGCTTTTTACTATAAGTAGAGAAAACCGTGATTTGTTTTTAAACATTTTTGGGACACAGTTGTAGGGTGGACAGATGGGATGGAGAACTCCTGTCAAGTCCTCCTGAGTCATGCACAGGGCCTGCCACATATGGGTGTTGTGAGTGTCCTCCCCGCCCTTTCTGTCACACTTCTTTGCCTCTAGGGCAGAAGTGACAAGCATGTGGGATGTGGGGAGAAGGCATTCATCTTCTATTTGAATTCATTTTTTATCTTATTCTTTTTTCAATTTGTAGCATATATTTTATAGTGTTCATAATATATTAGCAATGCATATATAAATATATATTATAAATAACTACACATTTTATATAGTATGTATCTACATAATATGTATCTGTATATATTTTACAAAAAAGACATCAAGGGTGGGTTGGCACACATTTTTTAACTACTACAGAATGAAAAGCTGAAGGACTGTGTTCTCTTGTTAGTTAGGGCAGCTACGTGGGTTTCCTGGAGAAAGATATGAGATGGGTATAGAGTTGTATCATTTAGGGTTCTCCAGAGAAATAGGACTAATGGGATGGGTAGACAGATTTTATTATGGGAATTGGTCCATGCAATTATGGAGGGTGAGAAGTCCCACTGTCTGCTACTTGAAGGCCTGAGCACAAGGGTAGTGGGATGATGGTGGTTTGGGGATAGAGGGCTGGTGCAGGCCCTGGAATCCCCTGAGAACCAGGAGTTCCAAAGTTGGGCCCTCAGGGGACTGGATGCGCCTGCCTACATTGGCGAGGTGGGTCTTCTTTGCTTGGTCTACTGACTCAAAAGCTGTTCTATTCTAGAAACACTCTTACAGATAACCAAGACATAATGTTTGATCAGCTCTCTGGGCACCCCTTAGCCCAGTCAAGTTGATATGCAAAATTAACCATCCCGAGAACCTTTGTCAGGGCTCTTCATATTCTGACCTTTCCAAATATGCTAAGAAACTAGTTTGCACCAGCATTTCTGTCCACTTCAACAGAACAGAGAAGAAAATCAAAGTTCATAAAAAAAAAAAAATGCCCTTCCTCATAGGTCCAGCAAATTCAGGAGGGGAGGCTGGGGAAAGCCTTCCAGGAAACTTACGTAGGCTTCTCAGAATGTTTTCTCCTCATTGCTGTCACCTCGGATAGGATTCCGATGCTCACAGCCGTGTCCTAGCCACTGTGGGAGAGATGCAGAGGGAAAAGGCATCCTGCTCCCTGCAGTGGTTTCTATAGCCCAGCTGCTATGGAAGCTGTAAAGTGGACATGGGCTGAATGAGGACGGTAGAGAGTAAATAAAGAAGTGGACCTGCAGATTAGCTTTAAATACTTCTAGAAGCTTAAAATATTGTCAGGTTAAGATCTTCTTGTGCTGCCAGTTATTGAGAATTTACTGTATGTCTAACTTACTATTAAGCTTGAAAACACACAATCTTCTTTATTCCTCATGGTAATATTATTATGCAGGTTTGTTTTATATATGAGAAAACAGAAGCATAGTCATAGAAGAAATACGTGATTGTATTTCAGTCCAGTTCTGTCTGCCTGCAGGACAAACAGGTTTTCTCCACAGGTTGTGGGAACTGCATAGCTCCCTTATAAAGAAGCTAATTCAGGAGGCCAAACTCAAGTAAGGAAAACGTGCTTAGTAGAAAGTAAGCAGACTTACTCTGGGTGTCTTCAGAAGGTAAACTTAAGAACCAGTCATTGAGAAGACAGGCTTTCTAACCACCGGGTGGTCTGACAGTGGATGGACTTAATACAGACTGACTGTTCTGTTTTATTTTATATTATTAAGATTCAGGGCTCAGCTGCCTTTACCTAAGCTTATTTCTGAAATGCATTTGCTGCCTGTTTACGCATCTCTCTTCCCAACCAGGTGATGATGGTGTTGTACTCATTTCTGCTTCTGCAGAATCCCATCCCACTGCCTGGAACATGGACAATGGTCCTAAGTGTTTGTGGGGAGAAGGAGTGATGGCTAGAGAAGCCAGCCCCTGCTTCCAGATGAGGCACGTACTCAGGTTGGGAAGTGGGGAACAGCGGCCCTCACGACAGAGATTGCCTCTGTAGAAGGCCGATGGGGCCAGGCCCCCACAGGGCACTCTGACTCACGTTCCCTGCCAGGCTGTGACCAGGAACCTGGGCAGCACACGTGGGTGAGGATGTGGACTGTCCGGGGAGCTCCTGTACTGTCCTCTCGCGCAGTCTTCTTTTTGCAGGATGGTCCAGTCCTCAGTTCCCGGAAGCTGTGGGCATCCCAGCAGATGGCTTCAGGGGTGAGGAGTCCTGGGTCCACATGTCCCAAGGAGATGAGGCTGTTGGCAGTAATCTGAAATCACAATGGAAATCCTATGTACCATTCCCAGAGGCCACACAGTTCGATGACCAGAGCTTCCTCACTCCTGTTTTCCGGACTTTTGCTATTCTCAGGTGAAATATCTGAGAGTTCGCCAGTGCCCTTGACTTCTGCATGTTTGGGGGATGATATGGGTGTTTGTATCTCTGGCTCTCCAATAAGCAGAGACAAAGGCAAACTAGATCCCTGCGTCCCTTATCCCCAGATTCTGGGGAAGGGAGGTATTTGGGGAAATTTAGCAGGTGGTGTATGCTTACTGGCCTTCTCCTCTGGGCCACAAAACAACGTCTGCTTCCTCGGTTTTTCCCTGGAAGGATGCGTTTGTGTGGGTCGGACCGTGTCACAATATCCCTAGGCAGGTTCCGGCTTTCCCCAGAAGGAGAGACAGAGACGAGGTTTCCTCTTCCCCTGAGACTGCTGAACACCAGATGAGACTCCAGCAAGACCCTGGACCCCAGACAGTGAGAAGCAGTGACCATAGTCATAGAAGCATAGTCATAGAAGAAATAAGTGATTGTATTTCAGTCCAGTTCTGTCTGCCTGCAGGACAAACAGGTTTTCTCCACAGGTTGTGGGAACTGCATAGCTCCCTTATAAAGAAGCTAATTCAGGAGGCCAGGTGAGCCCTGGGGTTGCCCTCACTTGCTGCCTTAAGAGCATTTCCAGACCACGGCGCAGGAAAGGGGAACTTAGGTGGAGCCCAGTATACTCCCCCAGCTGAAGAAACAGGGCTGAATGTCCCGGGAGAACAAGTTCACAGACCTGGAGTTCACAGTACAGAGCGCTGGAGAGAAGATAAACTGTGAACAGAGATAACCCGGCAGTCTGCACAAGACCCCTCTTGTGGATTTAGGAGAGTACCACTCAGCACTTGTGTGGGGGGCATCTGCACATGGCCAGGGAAAGAACCACATGGGAGGATTACGTGGACTAGCACCTAGCGCTCACTTAAGGCTGGGATAGAGCTGTTCCCACAGCCAGACTGGGAAATCGCACAGTGCAGGGCAGATGGAGCACTCAGAGGGCTCGTGGCTTGGCCATCACACAAATTAACAGTGTCTTCTCTTTGAAAGATACTGTTTGAGCTCGGCGCCTGTGGCTCAAGCAGCTGAGGCGCCAGCCACATACACCTGAGCTGGAGTGTTCAAATCCAGCCCAGCCCGCCAAACAACAATGATAACTACAACCAAAAAACAGCCAGGCATTGGGGCGGGTACCTGTAGTCCCAGCTACTTTGGAGGCAGAGACAGGAGAATTGCTTGAGCTCAGGAGTTGGAGGTTGCTGTGAGCTGTGATGCCACCGCACTCTACCCAGGGCGACAGCTTGAGGCTCTGTCTCAAAAAAAAAAAAAAAAAAAAAAGAAATATACTATTTGGAGAATGCCCACAGACCAGGAGAAACTGTTTGCAAAGCATATGTTTAATAAAGGACTTGTATACAGAATATATAACGAACTCTCAAACTCAATATTAAAAAAAAACCCATTTATAAAACGGGCATGAGATTTTAACAGTCACTTCACTAAGGAAGATGCCCAACTTCGTCAGTCATGCAGGTAATGCAAATAACCCAGTGACGTACCACTACACTCGGTGAGAATGGCTGCAGTGACGAGGCGTGATCTTACCAGGTGCTGGCAGAGATGCGGCAGACTGGAACGTGTGTGCCCTGATGTGGGAGGGAAATTAGACGGGGACAAGGACTTTGGAAACTAGGCTGGCAGTTTCTTAAACAGGTCAGCATACCATTTGGTCCAGCATTTCTACTCCAAGGCATTTATCCAAGAAAAATGAACGTGTACGTCCATTTGTGTTAGATTCCTGGGACTGCCATAAAAAATACTACAAACTAGGGGCTTAAAACAACAGAAACACATTACTTCACATTTTTGGAGACCATAGGTCTGAAATCAGGGCCACGCTCTGTCTGAAACCTGTGGGGGAGATGACTTTTTTAGTTCCTGGTGGCCTGATGGCCGTCTTTGCCCACCTCTAATCTCTGCCTGCAGTGTCACATGGCATGCGGCCTGCGCGTCCCTTTCGTCACAGGGTCATTCTCTTAGAAGGATGCTGTTCGGGCCCTAAACCCTTCGCCCTCCTGTTCCCGAGAACAAAAGGCCTACCTGGCCTTTGCACCAAGAGTTCCGTGGCAAAAACCCTAGCCTACCAAAACCTGTCAGAGACCTGAGGAATCTCCCTTCCCCTATGCCCAATATAAAAACAAGCCCCGCATTGTGGGTGCAGCTGCCATCTTTGCCAGGCGGCTCTGTGTCCCGTTTTATTCCACTCAGCCTGAACCTCCCCTGGTTCTTGCTGGAACCCCTTCAGACGCCAATCATGTGGGTTAGGAGCCCTGTCCGTTCCAGTGTGACCTCTTCTTAACTAATTATATCCTTAATGACCTTTCCAAACAAGGTCACATGATGAGATAGTAGGGATTAGGACTTCAACATGCCCTTTCTTTGGGAGATCAATTCAACCCTTAACCCTCTCCGAAGACCTGAACGTGACTATCTGTAGCATCTTTATTTATAATATCCCCAAACTGAAAACAACCCCAAAGGCCCTGAATGGGTTGATGGATAAATAAATTATGGTAATATGTACCTTAGAATACTACTCAATCAAAGAAATAGACTGTTAAAACATGCAAAAACATGGTTTTATCTTAACGTAACCATGCCGAGTGAAAGAAGCCAGGCAGAGACGGCGTACGCACAGGACCACATGATTCCATTATGTGAAATTCCAGAAGACACAAGCTAATGTGTAGTGGCTGACGGCAGATAAGTGGTTCTCTGGGGACAGTGGGCGAAGGTGGGGTAGAGACGTATGTTCCCGACTGTGGAGATAACTGTAGCAGTTTGCTACTGCTGCCATGACAAATTACCACAAATTTAGTGGCTTAACACAACACGAATTTATTCTCTGGAGGTTAAGAAGTACAAAAGGAGGGTCTAAATCCTGATGCCAGCAGAGCTGGTTCCTGAGGGAGGCTCAGGGGAGCATCTGTTTTCTTGACTCTTCCACCTTCCAGAGTTGCCTGTGTTCCTTGGTTCATGGCCCCATCACATCAGCCTCTGCCTCCATGGTCACCTCATGTTCTAATTTTGACCCTCCTGCTGACCCCTGAAGAGGATGCTTGTGACTGGGCACATTAGGATAATCAGGATACTCTCCCCATCCCAAGATCCTTTTTTGCACTACATGTGCAAAGTCCCTTTCGGCATGGAGGGTGACACATTCACAGGCTAGATGTGAACATCTTTGGTGGGGGCACTACTCACACGCACACATGTCAAAGCTTCTTAATTATACATGTTAATATATGCTGTTTATTGTATGTCAATTATACATCAATAATTCTGTCAAAAAATTTAACCCTGATGGGGCCTTGGTGTGTGCCACACCTTTTGGGGGCAAGACACGATTGTAAGAGGGACTTTAACTCACAAATGCAATCAGTGAAACCTGGTTTCTGGTACCCTCAATGAATCCCCAATGATAAAAAAAAAATTTTTTTAAAATGTAACCCTGATAACTTTGATAAAAAATACAATTGGGTTCTACCTGCCGTGTTTAGTCAGAAAAGGGTCTGTGGAGTCTTCCCAGTCATTGTCAAAATCAAGCAAGGATTGTTTCAGAAAATCAGGCCACTTCTTGGGGGATCTGCTTCAGCCTGGCAGAGTGGCCATGCCCCACAGTGAGCCTGCTCTGTCTCCTTGCTGAGGGGAGGAAGAGTGAGCTGAACTCCTACTGGACGGGTGTAATGACCAGGGTGGGCAGCTGGTGTGTGCCACACTAGCAAACTGGTCCATTAAGATTTTTTCCCAGTTTACTGTGTTTGATACATAACTGATTCATCCATTTTATTCTATTTTACTTTATTTTCACGTGTCAGGAACACTTTACACGAGACTGCCCTCTGAAATGTCTCGGTGTACAGTGCAGTGCTGTTGACTGCGGGTGCTGTTGGACAGCAGAGCTCTAGAACTTACTCAGCTTGCTCACCTGAAACTTGGTGGCTGCTGATTGGTGAAAAGTCCAATTCGCTTTCTCTGCCTCACTTGCTGCTTTCCCTAGACCACTACCTCTATGATGCTGGACTCAAAGGGATCGCAGGAATTACTCATGATTTTATTGTTAGGGAGCTCTTTTTTCTCCAGTTCCTGTGACCGCCTCGCAGCGCGTCCATGGGTGGTTGGGAGCTGATGTCAGGAGGGAGAGTTTGTCCCTGCTCCAACTGTGCTGGCAGGTGGAGGCTGCTCCTCCCCGGGACTCCCGTCCGGGCTGCCTGGAGCCTCGGAGACACTCTGCCCCTCCCTGCTTCATGCAGCCGTCTTTATCCCTGGGTAGCAGACACTGATTCCTCCTTCTATCCGAGCATTCAAGTCCACACGTGGCAGAAATTCAACATCAACCTACTTTCCTTGTTGCTGTTTGTCCTTCTTAGTTGTCATGACATGTTGTTGTGAACTACATTTGTCAACTAGGTGTCTAATCGCCTGGATGGTGGTGAGGAAGAGACTTTTGCTCTGATGTCAGCATAGCTACCAAAGCTGTGAAGTGAGTCCGTGGTTACGCCCTGCTGTGTGGGGCTGCGCCCTCCACCCTGGGCTCCTCTGTGAGCCCGAGTTCGTAGAGTGTGACACACTATGTGTGGCAGGGGCCTCTGCCCTCTGAAAGAATAAATTGTCTTATGTCACCCTGCACACACAGCTTTCAGGAGGTGAGGGGGTCCTGCTTGCTTCTTGCACCAGAATCTGTTGAGCATGCATATAAATTTTCTTTTCAGCTTGTGTCTGGGTCTTAGGGACGGGAGCGTGGTAAGGACAGACTTTCCTGATGGAGAGAGGAGCCGCTTCCCACACCCTCTCCTTCAGGACCATCCTGGCTGTAGCTGAGACTCTGCACTTGGCTGCCATGTGGCTGGCAATGGCTTTCTTGCTCTCTGGCAGGCACAGAGTGGTGTGTGTGTGTGTGTGTGTGTGTGTGTGTGTGTGTGCGTGCACGCCTGCGCTAAAGCTGAGGAGTGGAATGACAAGAGGTGAGAGGCTTCCCACTGCTCCTCCCACCGCGATCTGCCTGGGCAAGGGGCTCCTAGGCCCTGGTAGACACAAGGAGACTGGCTGTGTGTATCTCGTGTCCTCGGGCCTGGCTGTCCTCCCCTGCACCCTCCCTAAGGACAGTGAGGCTCTGTATTGGGTTATGCACGAGATGTATACACTATGTGCTTATGTGTGCATGGAAGGAAGAATTTTGGCTTGAAAATAGTTTTTTATTGGCAAAAATAGTTTCTGTTAGAGGAGATAGTGGAATTTGCCAAACTAAGCCTCCAGAAGAAAATATAACAGAGTGTGAAAGAAATCCATGTTCAAACATTGGCAAGTGTGAAACATTCAAGAATCTTTGTGTGAACATCATATTGTTAGAGCAAAATTAAATTAAGCTGGCCTTTGGCAAGTGTTCGGAATGAATGCGGAATTGGAGCGAGCGGGTGGACTGCTTGGACACTTTTGCAAGAAGCCAGACAGAGTGTAATCAGGGGAAAACCAGGAATCCTTTCTTCAGCTAATCAATGCACAGGAACTTAACTACTTTGTGTCTAATGGCCAAGAAGACACCAAAGGAAGACTGAAACATTCTTCCCCTCCACAACTCAATCACAGGCAGAGAAGAAATGGAGTTCTTTTTAAAATACTTATTAAGCACCCTCAGAATATTTATTGAGCAAACTATTGTTCTAGGCACTAAAGGAGGTTCCAGGCCCTTCTTCGAGCCTTCGGCACACAGACTGGAAGTCACCTGATTAGAATGAAAAAGCAATTTGAAGCAAATACCTGCTGGAGATATAAGCCACGTGCCAGGAAATGTGGGGATAAATTCTCAAAGTTCCCTGTACTCAGGGAAGGAGGGGTTGGAGAATACTGTTCTCACAGAGGGAAGCTGGTATTTGAACGGGGTATTGAAATATCTCCAATATTTTAATTGGAGAAATATCCAAGAGTGGAGGGATGTAATTGAATATTGAAGAGAGGGATGTAACTGAATGGGAAAGGATTCAAACTCTTCCCCCTCATCCCTTTCTGAATTCTCTTCCGTGGTTTGGTGGGGGAAAAGTGTGGCGTGAAGGAGGTGCTAGAGGGGCTTGGATACCCCGGGAAGGCTGCGGCCCAGCTATGGGTGCCTGTGCAGAAGCTCCTTTCCGGCCCCCCCTCTGCTGTCTCCTGTGGATCTGCGTTCACACTGGGCTCCTGGACATGGGAGTTGAGCAGTGCAGATCAGTCAGACAGAGAGAGGCTCTTGGCAGCCTGTGGTCATCATACTATAGAACGGCAGTGCTTGGGGCAGATGGGAACCAGTCATTTCATCCCTCCTCCTCTGAAGGCACAGGAGTTACTGTCACAGTGGCCACTTGGTCAAATTATGAGGTGCAAGACTGGACTCAAGTTCCCCCTTTTGTGGTCAACACATCACAGTTTCCTCTCTCAGGTTTTTGTCGGCAGCCTCCTCTGGCTTGAAGCGTCTTCCACAGAGAGCACCCTCCTTCCGAGCTGCATGCTGAGGCTCTTAGCACTCCAGGGGGGACGTGAGCACTCCAGGGGGGACGTGAGCACTCCAGGGGGGACGTGAGCACTCCAGGGGGGACGTGAGCACTCCAGCGGGGACTTCTGAAGGATGCCTGCTCTGAGTACTCATCCTCCCAGCAACTGCTCCAGCTGGACACCAGCTGTTCTCATTACCAATGGCACACCTGAGTACACCTGAGCACACCTGAGCACACCTGAGCACACCTGAGCACACGCCAGTACTTCCAGATTTTAGTGAGCTGCTCTTGGAGGGTGTCAACTGTGGTGGTGGGTGTCTGTGTGCAAAGTTACGAGCTGAAGTCCTCCTGAGTAGTTCACAGTGGGATATCTTACAAGCATCTCTTACTTAGAACTCTACAAAGCAGTTTTGCTGAGAATGTAAAATTGCTTATTGGATGGTAGGATTTTTGATTGGAAATACTTTGAACCTTTTGGATCCCTTTGGTAATAATGGACATCATTTAACATTTATGAGGTTATTTATCAGTTTTCTCTTTACATCCTTCTGTAAGGCATTATATTTTTCCTACATGTCCCACACAGTTCCCATACAGGCAATACAGGGTATTTTGTATATTGTTGTTATTGTGAGCTAGATAATGTTTTCATTATATTTTCTAGTTGTCTGTAAAAATATGAAACTATTGAGTTTTTATTTATTTTGAGTTTTCATGTATGTGTATACATGTCTGTTTTGTTTTCATACAGGCAATTTATACATTGGAAGGAAAAATATCTTTCTTTCCAACTCCCGTGTCCATGAGGACACTGTGAATGCGTCTGTTTGTCTGATATTGCATTGGCTAGGATATATGCACATGTACACACCCATCTGAATACACGTAAGTATTAAATATGGAGGTGAGAATTGGTGTCTTTGTTTCTAAGTATTTGTCTGTTTATATTTATAGGTGCACTCATAACATTTTATGTTAATTAAAATGTTCATTGTTGATCTAAGAAAATTGTTTTTCTTAGATTGCTTTTTCATTCCAGCTAGAGTACAGTGACCATCATCACAGCTCACTGCAACCTTGGACTCTCGGGGTCAAGCAATCCTCCTGCCTCAACCTCTAGAATAGGAAGCAGTATAGATGCCCACTACCACGTCCAGCTAATTTTTCTATTTTTTGTAGAGATGGGGTCTCATTCTTTCTTAGGGGGTGGCCTTAAACTCCTGAGCTCAAGTGTTCCTCCCACCTTGGCCTCCCAGAGTGCTATGATTATAGGCATGAGCCACTGCACCAGGCCTGATCTAAAAGATACAGAGCATGTAAAAAAAAAAAAAAAAAAAATACACATTTTAAGAATAATATATACCAGTAACAAAAGATGAGTACAAGCCATGTTTGACTTCTACAATTACAAGAGGTGCTCAAAATAGATACATAATATAATATATAATACATAAATAACATCACTTACAATGTGCATATGTATTTTTTGCACTCCAGTATTATTTGAAGTGTTAAGGTAGTATCCTATGACTACTTTGGTAAATACTTGTTTGTTTTAAATTTAGGAATTGTTAGATGTTTGAATCTATTGAAATACTTATTTTTTTTTTTTTCTTTTTTTTTTTTTTAATTTTGAGACAGAGTCTCACTATGTTGCCCTTGGTAGGGTTCTGTGGCGTCACAGCTCACAGCAACTCCAAACTCCTGGGCTCAAGCGGTTCTCTTGCCTCAGCCTCCCAAGGAGCTGGGACTACCGGCACCCACCACAACGCCCGGCTATTTTTTTGCTGCAGTTGTCATTGTTGGTTAGCTGGCCCGCCACCTTTGGTGTATGTGGCTGGCACCATAACCACTGTGCTACAGGCGCCGAGCCAAAATACTTATTTTTTCATATGTCCTTTAGGTGATGTGTTACATAAATTTATTTACTAATATTTAATTATCTATACATTCACATATTTGGTCATTTATTATTTTTTGCTGTGTTGCTACACTAGAATTATTTTGTTTAGATTTTTAATATCCTTTTATAGTGGGATTGATCTGCAATTTTTTATTTTGTGTTCTTTTTGTTAGGTTTTAGAATCAGGGTTAATGGTATGGTCATAAAACAAATAGAAAAGTTTATTAGATTTTTCTATGAGAATGTGTGGGGCACAAATACTACTTGTTTTTCAAAGAGATATAAAAATTTGCCTATAAAACCAACTAGTCAGGGCTTTTGGGGAGGTAGTTCACTAAGAGTAGTGCCTGCTTTTTTCCTGATTGCACATCTCTTAAAATGCACTTTTTCTTCTTGAAGTGATATGTATCATCTCCCCAACCATCCATTTCAGTATTATCAGCAGTTACCCATAATTGTCTTATAATAACTATCACTTTCTTTCCATTTCCAATTTTGCATATTTGTGCTTTTTTTTTTTCAACTAGACTTCTGAGAAATCTGTGTCCCTTATTGTTTTGGATTTCATGTGATTGGGTTTTTAAAATTTGAAGTATTTATATACCATGTTTTTAGTTATGTTGCATTACAAGCTCTTAGAACTGAATCGGTATCTACTCAATGCTTCTGGAAATTAATATCAGTTCATTTCTCTGGCAGGAGACAGTTTTTGGGCAATAATTAGAATCAAACATGAAGAGAACATAAAAGGTCTCAGAGAGGCAGCCTAGACAGACAGAGGGAAGAGAGAGCACATGTCCAGGCGAAGTGCCAAGGGGTCGAGCGATAAAAGTTTTGGGTTGCACAGGGCTTATCGTATCCATGCAGGCAACGTGTCCCTCCTTTCTTCACACCTCATTCTTCTTTAAGGTCTGCTAAATTTTAGAATCTAACCTCTATCCTTTCCTGTCACCCTTCATTCCTTGTGTAGGTGAAACTTCATGCCCAGACTGAGTCTTTGGTGGCCATTGTCAACCTTTGCTTCAAAACGGGAAGTTTATGTCAATTTTCTAAAACTTCACTTCTATGCTGTCAATAAGGCAAAACATCATTCCACACAAAAATGAATTTTTCATAAAAATCAAAATTGACAGTTTACCCCATGAACTTCATTGAAAGACGCTTCTTTTATATTTAAATAATGGCGGAGACTCTTAATGACACAGTAGTTTCCTTTTCTTGATTAGTTTTAACATCCTTTAAATAGCAACTAATTAAATTGAGTGATTAAGAAATCAGACAGGAGAGAAGGACTTCAATGTTATTCATATCTTTTAAAAGGGAGCATTTTTATTAAACAAGTCTGGTTGTTTCTGACAAGATGGGTTTTTATATCGTTTGAGAGACTTATGGTCTTTCAAGTTGCTAAGTTTTCGATCAGGCCACTGGTTCCTCAGTGAAAACCATCAAGACATTGGCAGATTTCTAAGGGAAGACCTGATCTTCAGGTCTCTGAAGTAGAGAGTCACCATTCTCCAGTTAATATTTACAATGTTAGCAGTTAACTCCCTATTCCATCTGCCATTTTTTCCCAGAGGGAGAAGCTGGGCATGATATCTACAGTGTCGTCAAGGAAAAACCATGTGTCTAGTGTTCCTGTTTTTCAGGGAGAAGAGGTCAGAAAAGGCTGAGTGTATTTCACTTCTGTCTTTGTGACAAAGATTACGTGGTTGTCATTTTCCACCAACTTACTTTCTTACTGTATCTTGAACGTGGACTTGCTGGACCTAGCTCTGGAAGAGATAAACCGCAAATGGGTCTGCTTTCTACATAGTCTGAGTGATTGTCTGGCCAGAGCTGCTTGGAAGTGACCAAGAGGCCAAGACTGTGTAGACTGTGTCTTCCTCTGCCAAAACAATGGGGTGTCTAAAATGTCTCCCAGGGCACTTTCTGCTCTGTTGTATTTGGCTGGTTAAGAACTCTGCTCCACCAGAACTAGATTTGAAGATCCATGAAGTGAAATTCTACCCCAGATTTTTTTTTCCTACTTTAACAGAAGAAGGATAACTTTTGCTTAGTATTTTTTTCCAATATTCTACAATCAGGTGACACTCAGAGACCTCAGATGTATGTGTATTTGCCTTTGCTCTTCATGGTGAAATGGTGAAGCCAGTTGTTTCTTGCACTTGAATCAACAAAAGTCCTTGTTAAAGAACAGATTGCTGCCCCCTACCCCCCCCCCCCAAGTTTCTGATTCAGTTGTCTGGGGTGGGGCCTGAGAATTTATATGTCTAACAAATTCCCAGGTGATACGAGTGCCCTTGAGCCAAGGGATCATACTTTGAGAGCCTCTGCTCTAAGCAAACTTGTAAATTAAGTAAAAATACTCATAAAAGTTCTTCAATACCTCAGGTGTCATATAACACAGTTTCACAGGTGACAACTGGATCTGAAGTACATAATTAGAAAAGGAAGCCCAGATAACATAGGCTGATGGAGCAACCACAGGGAAGTCCCAGGTTAAACAGGAGGATCAGCTGCACAGAACACGCCCAGGAGTGATTCTAGTGAGTACAGGTCGGAGGCGCCCCTGCTGTGAGGTGAGGTGTGTCATAAAGGAGACCCCCCATGATATGTGCTGGGTCTTGCCTTCCTGCTGTGGGCTTTGTTGGGGTACTTCTAGGGGAGTACACTGTGGTGGCTCCGGGCACTTACTCCAGGGTAGAGCGTCGCCTGCCTCAGGCAGAGCCACCTGCAACGTCAGCTTTGGAGCGCACCTGACAAGGACGTGGAGATTATTTCTCAAGCAGCTCAAACACCAGCACACATGCTTTCCAAGTGTCCATCTTCTTTGAGCTGCCTCCTATGTCCCTTCCTACGGGACTGGAGGAAACAGCTTTGCTTCTACATCTTGTGGTCATCATAGAAAGCAGCTCATTTTCCTTGCCTGGGCTAAGCCTGGCTGAAGAGGTGAAGGCCATTCCCTCCCAGTCTGTGTCCAGGAACACTTGCTAGCGTATGCCATGCAGAGAGGGGACTCAACTGATTCATTTTGGAGCCCGAGGCCAGCGCCACAGTTTGTGCTGGTCAGTCTTCAGCTGGAGTGGTGAAGCGCACTCAGCTTCTTCCCTTCACGCTGTGTTCCAAGCAACAGGGCTGTCAAGGCTCAGGATCTACACAGGGAGGAAATGAAAACTGGTACAAATGTAGTCAATTGATTGATTTTTCCTGTGGCTAGGGTACCCCAAGGAGGTCAGACCCCTGCAGCTGTCCCCTGACACAGCTCAGTGAGCTCCTGGACTACAAAGTGCTGCCGGCTTCTCCATCTGAATAGTGGAACCAAAGTCAAGCTGGTTTGTCTTTGACAAAGAAGCCTTTGAATTCCTAAAATAAGTTCTGACTGGTGTCTAGCCAGCGGGAGATGTGATTACAGAAATCAATGGGCCCATAGCGTGGACTGCTTTCTGAAAAGGCAGTGTCCTGTGAGTTGCAAGTGATTCCATGAATGCTTATTTACACATGGCTCCAGTTTTCTGCATGTGAAGGCTGTGGTTGATATGTCAAATGAGGACAACCAAACCACCACAGTCTGTTCTCTGGAAGAAAATGGAAGCGTTTGAGACATAGGCTCATGTTTGTAAGATAATCTTCTTTCATTTTCTTTTTTAAAAAATTTTGTTTGTGAATTGAGGGAGGAAGATAAAAGTAAGGTAAGAATTTACACTAAATTCATAATCTGTGGTTACATCTCCCTATATCCCTATTTTCCTTGAACATCTAATTTTATAGAGCAAGTTACAGCTAAGAATTTCAGAGTTGAATATCTTTCTTAGCACTCTAAGCAAGAGGAACTTTATAAATTTATAAAAGAACAGCAAGATATAGAAGTATAGAGATATACCTTACGCTCTGTTAAAATAACTATCTTTAGTCAAGGCTTTCTGATGTAGTCATTTCTTCCATTTCATTATTTAGTGATCATTCTTTTATTTTATTTTGTTATTATTTTTTTGAGACAGAGTCTTACTCTCTTGTGCAAGCTAGAGTACCATAGCCTCAACCTAGCTGACAGCAACCTCAGTCTCCTGGGCTCAGGTGATCTCTTGCCTCAGCCTTCCAAGTAGCTGGGGAGTATAGGTGCCCACCACAGTGCTTGGCTAATTTTTCTATTTTTAGTAGAGACAGGCTCTAACTCTTGCTCAGGCTGGTCTTGAACTCCTGAGCTCAAGGGATCCTCCCCCTTGACCTCCTACATTCTTTTATTCTTGATGTAATACTTTTATTGTCTCAGGTTCTGTCATTGTGATTCCTCTAATTCACTCAGGAAGGAATAATAAAGAAATTCAAGGTAGGCCTGGTGCGGTGGCTTATGCCTGTAATCCTAGCATTCTAGGGGGCCAAGGTGAGTAGATTGCCTGAAGTTACAAGTTCAAGACCAGCCTGAGCCAGAGCCAGACCTCGTCTCTAAAAATAGCTGGGCGTTGTGGCAGTTGCCTATAGTCCCATCTACTCAGGAGGCTGAGGCAAGAGGATCACTTGAGCCTAAGAGTTTGAGATTGCTGTGAGCTATGACATCATAGCACTCTACTGAGGGTAACAAAGTGAGACTCTGTCTTTAAAAAAAAAAAAAGAAAGAAAGACAAAGAAATTCAAGGCAGTGTAGATGATGTTTTTCATGATTTTGTTTTATTTGTAATCTGCCTTCAGTGGTGATGATGTAGATTATTCTGGCTATGTGGATATTAAGATGGTTATAGTTATACTAAGTTGGTCTAATAGTTTTGCTTGTGATGAACAATGCTGTGTAAACCTAGGGAGAGAATTGACCCCTGAAGAAAAACTCTTTCAACTTGATATTTTGGTGCTTATTTGATTTCATTTCCATACTACAGTTATTTTCAAAAAAGCCCCTGGGAAATATGAGTATTTAATTATTTTGATGTAACTTTTATTTTTTAATTTTTTTAGAAACTTTGTCACCCTCAGTAGAGTGTCATGGTGTCACAGCTCATAGCAACCTTTAGCTCTTGGACTTAGGTGACTTTCTTGCCTCAGTCTCCTGAGTAGCTGGGACTATAGGTGTCTGCCACAATGCTCAACTTTTTTTTTTTTTCCAGTTTGGCGGGGGCTGGGTTCGAACCCGCCACCCTTGGTATATGGGTGCGCCCTACTCACTGAGCCACAGACACCACCGCCCTTGATATAACTTATTAATTCCATGGATGTGTGATGGCAGTGACAATGACAGAGTGCTATAGCACTTCCATAATCTGGAGAGAATTAGGATGTCCTTGTCATCTTCCTAGTCATTCAAGAATGAGGTTGGAAGAGATCATTATCCAATTTGCAAATGACAAACAGGTATAGGTGTGAAGAGACCTGCCCAGGGGCACTCAGCAAATGAAAAGTCCAACCAAAGATGGAACCTCATTTCTTACACTTCAGGTATCCACTTGGCATCTTGGACAAGATCACAAGGACCACCAAGATACTCAGAAGAGACACTTGATTGTTTCCTGGAAGTTCCAGTCTGAGGCCCATAAATGTGTGTCATTCGCCTCACATGCTCGCTCACCGTGGTTGGCATACTCATTCCTTCCTGATCTGCATGGGTGCCAGATGCAAGTTGGCAGAGCTGTGGCAGTGATTATGTCAGGAGAGGCAATCTCTGCTTTGCAACTGTGTCAATCAGGCTTGCAATTGTGCGCCTCCACCCAGTGATGACTCCTTATCACTGCGCCAAGTAAAGATGGCACCCCAGACAATCAATTGTGTCATCATCCAGAACTAGGTTACAAGACTTTTATACAAGAAAGATCTTCATCAATTCTTTACAAGCTCAATGTCATGGATTTAAAAATAATCCATACCTCTAGTTGACTGATGGGACCTCTAGTCTCCCAAATAGGAGCCCTCTGCCATGGCCAGAGGCTGGATCCATCATCTCCTCTATTCTGTGGGTGCATCTGTTTCCCATTGTCAGCAACATTCCACTCAGCAGATCGTTCCATCAAGAAATCTGATGCAGGTTGCACGGTGAGGATCCAGGAGCTACACACCACATATGAATAGGAAACTTTTAGGTCTGCATGCAGAAGTTATGAACTCATGTCACCACATGGCAGTGTTTTAAGGGCCAGGTCACCAGACAGGCAACGTGTTTGCTCACAACGTAGCATCCACTCTGACCTCCTCCTCTGGCCTCCACTTTAGCCCTTTGCATCATCTGCCTGGTTTCTGCAGCCTCTTTTGGATCCTTGTTAGAGTCATGGGGTCTGAGAGAAGCCTTCTTTGGAAGTTACATTTCTCTTCTTAGTTTCATCTTGTTTCTGCCACAGTTGAGTATGTAAATGTTTCTGATCCTTATGGAAAAGTCCCTTTTGTTTCCAGGTACAGCAGTTGACTCCAGCCCAGGGGATCTTCTCCACAATTCCATGACCCTGGGCTACATTCACTGCTGTTGTTCTGACTGTGGCCCAGTGGTATTCTAGAACTTTGCCTTACGTCATGGTTCCCCATAACTTCCTCACTCTTTTCTTGGTCTCACCACCTGTTCCACTCTGGGCTTAGGTCACTTGTCTTTTAAATTTTGTGTCCATATGCTTCCCAGATAATCAACAGCTTATTAAAATTAATATTGGCAAAGATGTCTCACTGTCATAAGCTATGTGTAAGATGATCCTTGTCTGTACTGCAAAGGATGCCCATTGCATAGATGCAGCCGAAAAGTTCAAATTCAACTAGTATTTATTATCTACTACAGAAAAGGTACCTTACAGGTGCTTTCACATATGTTCCTTCTTATGACAATGGTGTCAGGAAGAGATCGTCATTGCCCAGTGAAGGAAATAGACTGAGACTGTTTAGAAAACTTGTGCACATTCACACAGCTGGTGAGTGGGTGAGCAATAGCTGGGATCCACAGACAGTCCCCTGTTCCTAAGATCAAAGCACTTTCATAGAACAAGTTTAAGGGTCTGGGGGAAGGCGTTAAAGGCAACACGTCTACCCCAGCTGCAACCTGAGACAGCCTTGTGAGGCACCTGCACTCAGGTCCTATGGAGTGAAGGACAAGGTGGCAGCAGAGCCATTTAGCTCAGGCAATAAACGGCAAGAGATGTCAACAGCGAGCCACTGTGCAGAGGCTAATGTAGCCAGAGGAGCAGCATGAGGCATCGTCACAGATATTTGCTCTGCTCTCCACTTAGTCTGTCCCTGATAGCCTCGTCTCACCTGGAGACGCAGGGTGGGTGGTGGGTGCAGGAAGCTGAAGCTGCTGAGGCTTTCCTGAGGCTCTCACAGAGTGCATGAGTTTGGGTTCTGGGAGTAGGAAGGGAGGGGCGGTCAGGGAGTTTATCCCTGAGGGAGGTTCTAGGCACATTTTGGTTCTTCCTCCTCCTCCTCAGTGCTGCACACAGAAAGGCCAAGGAGGGTAGAGGGTAGGTGGAGGTGGTGGTCACGCTGAAGTCGATTTCACATGCTTTGGATGTAACCAGACATTTCCTGTTAGGATATATCACATGCGACAATTTTGAAAAGTTTTGTATGATCGTCAATGGCTAGGGCTTCAAATTCTTTTGAGTTGCTCCAGGGTCTTGTAGAGTTCTAGACACTCCTATATTGTTAACAAGTGTATACTGAATAACCTGAATGAAAAAATGGGACTTCCCATTCCTAATCATTTAATTCCTTTTGCTTTGTGCTCCTGTCTAACAAATATGTATTCCACTTCCACCACGATCCATGGCTGTGGTCAAGACAGACAAGAATCTTACTCTCATGGAGTTTACATTGTAGAGGTGCAGAGAAAGATATTAAATTGTAAACAACCAAATGAGAAATGAGACATGCCATCAAGAAAACAAATCAGGTAGTGGGATAGAATGATATAAGAGGAGATGCTGGTGTTTAGCTTGGGTGGTCAGGGAGAATGTGAAGAGCTGTCACATGAGCTAAGGTGTGTGTGATAAGAATGAGCCAGCCCTGCATGGATTGCAAGTGGCCAGACATCAAATATGAAGGCCACAATAAGGTGGGCTGCTCCAGGAACCCGTATAGACTGTATATACTGATGTCACCTGACTTAGTTTTTGAGGGCCACAGTAACAAGTACTGGAGTCCCCTCTTATCTGTGGTTTTGCTTTCTGTGGTTTCAGTTACCCACGACCAACTGTGGTCCAAAAATATGAAATGGAAAATTCTAGAAATAATTCATACATTTTAAATCATGTGCTCTTCTCAGTAGCATGATGAAATCTCGTGCAATCTCAACCTGTCCTGCTGGCACGTGAATCCTCCCTTTGTCCAGCACATCCTATCACCTGTTTGTCACTTACCACGTATTTGTTATCAGATTGACTGTTGTGGTGTTGTGTTCACATCACCTTTATTTTACTTCATATTAGCCTCAAAGAACAAGAGTGCTTCTAACAATTTGGATATATCAAACAGAAGTTATAAGGTGCTTACTTTAAGTGAAAGGGTGAAAGTTTTCAGCTTCATAAGAAAAAAGAAATGTATGCTAAGGTTGCTAACATCTAGAGTAAGAGCAAATTTTTTACTTGTGAAATTGTAAAGAAGGAAAAAGAAATTTGTGCTAGTTTTGTTGTCTCACCTTGAACTACAAAATTACAACCATAGTGTGTGATAATTTTTATTTTAGTGTATTGTTATAATTGTTTTACTTTATTATTAGTTATTGTTAATCTCTTACGATGTCTAATTTGTAAATTAAAATTTATCATGGGTATGTACCTAGGGAACAAACATAGTACACAGAGGATGCCAAAAAATGT
Source organism: Loris lydekkerianus (assembly GCA_963574355.1). Taxonomy (NCBI): domain Eukaryota; kingdom Metazoa; phylum Chordata; class Mammalia; order Primates; family Lorisidae; genus Loris; species Loris lydekkerianus. The sequence continues at coordinate 19,197 of CAUYPK010060225.1, read as the reverse complement.
ATAAACATTTAAGAGGTGTTGTCTATGTATTACTTTTTGAAGTTGAAGGTACCATTATTGGTCCTATGCCACACATATCCATTTTACCTGAAAATCGTACACTTTTTGGGAACGATCATTTTTACTTCCAACAAGATCTCTTAAAATAGTGTACATTTTTTTGGCACCCCCAGTGTATAGGGTTTATTATCTGTGGTTTCAGGCATCTACTGGGGGTCTTGGAATATATATCCTGCAGATGGGGGGCGGGGGACAGACTCTTGTACCACACACTATTTGCAGTCCCCAGCCTCTGGACAGTGGACTGGGATGGGTCTGAGGCCTCTTAAGAACCAGGCCACACAGCAAGGATGTGAATGGTGGGCCAGCAAGTGAAGTTTCATTTGTACTGATACTCACTCCCCATCACTCACATCACCACCTGAGTTCCACTTCCTGTCATATCAACGGCAGCATTAGATTCTCATAGGGTGGGAACCTTACTACAAACTACTGCATGTGAGGGATCTAGGTTGTGCACTTTATGACAATCTGATGCCTGACGAGCTGAGGTGGAGACATTATGCACCTGAATCATCCCCAAACCATCCTCTGTCCTGGTCCACTCCCTCCCATCCATGGAAAAACTGTCTTTCATGAAACCAGTCCCTGGTGTCAAAAAAGTTAGGGACCACTGGTTTAACCAACAGCAATTTATTGTTTCACAGTTCTGGAGGCTGAAGTGTAAGATCTAGGCGTTTGGATGGTTGTTTCCTTTAGGGGCAGTGAGGAAGGATCTGTTTCATGGGTCTTCCGTGGCTTCTGGCAATTTTCTGGCCATCTTTGTCATTCCTTGGCTTGTAGATCTGTGCCTTCATCTTCACATAATGTTCTCCCTGTGTCTCCACAATTCCTCTTTAGAAGGACCCCAGTCACACTGGATTAGGGCCCACCCTCATGATTACCTCTGTAAAGATTTTATGTCTAAATAAAGGCACATTACGAGGTGCTGGAGTTACAACTCCAATACATCTTTGTGGGGGTGGGGGCGTGGGGGTGTCAAGATTCACCCCATAAGATCACTACTAATGAATGCACTGAAGTGTCTGTCACATGTGATCGAGTAAGTTTCTTTGGGTTTTCTTCTTTCTTTCATTAGGTAGAAAATGCTGTAAGGTGTGCAAATTACCTACTGTTCCTCTTAAATCTTTCTGGCTCCTCCCAGCTGTTAGAAGAACTTGGAAAAAGCTGTCAATCAATGCAACAGTTTACCCTGCTAACCAGGAGATCACACTGACTGTGGGTAAAGTGTTTTTCACTCAAATATCCAGTCGGTTTTAGGAAGAGGTAAGGGAATTCCAAATATTCAGGAGGGGGCTGGGCAAGTGGCCATGACTTAAAAAAAAAAAAAAAGCATTATTTCTTCTTTGGAACACTCTGATCAAAACAAACTGACTAGACTGCACATGGTCACAATAACAGGTGGTTCGGGAGGTCCCCTGTGGCTTGTTGGCTGTAGGGCTGGGCCTGGGAGGGGAGCGGCAGTCACGGTGGCCCCACTTGGAGGGCTGTGCGCACAGGCAGCCGGCAGAGCGTGACTGCAGCTGGCTGTGGCCAGCTCTTGACTCACAGAGTGACTAACGGGGAAGTGTAGACAATGCTGAGAACAGTGTGGGGGGTGGGCAGAGCTGCTGATGGAAGGAAGTGAGATTTGTCAGGGCTTTCCCCAGCTGCTCACAGGCCATGCTGTGTGAAGCTCGCCTTCCTTTCTCCTCAGTCTGATCAGATCTATGGCAAATTCATCAGCCCTAATGAAGACCCTGCAGGTCTTTTAAATGCTGTCTCCTCTGTGGAAAGCACACCTGATGGGGCACGGGTGACCTGGGCACCCCTGCTATAACAACACCACGCCCAAGTCACCCATGGTGCCTGGGACCCTCCTGCTTCATGGGTTATGGAAACCAAATCCAACCACCCATGGGAACCGGATGGTCAAAGTATTGGTGATCTATAAACTGTTTCTCTCCAATGCCACTTCTGTGGTTTCCATACTTGCATATTTTGCCCCAGTGAACACAATAAAAGGAATACACTGCATCAGGAACTAGATGAGAAGAGACTGAGAAAAGGGAGCCGCAGAGTAAGAAAGATGGAGCTGCCTCAGTGCTAGTTTTGCTACACAAGAACTGCGGCTGTGCTGCGCCAGTCCTCAGCTCCCACGCAGCTGCGCCTCCATACTCTCTGGCATGTTCTTAAAGAGCTCAGAGGAAAATGCTGGCTTCGGTTGGGTGAAGCCAGTTGGGACCACTCCTTTTTTCTGTGATTCTCCGGGCCTGGTCACCTCATCTGTGTCTGTGGCCAGCTGCATTCCCCGTGAGAAGTAGAGTGGCCGCAGCAGGTCGCGGTGTCCCGTCGCGCAGAAGAGGAGGCGGCTCCCTTGTAAGGGAGGAGGAGCTCTCTGTTCCTCAGGGCAGCCGGGCTTCTTTCTCAGGGCTGCCCGCAAACATCTCCACATTACATCTCCACATTTCTCATGCTTTCTAACTTAGTTACCTGCACCTTCCAATGGCACAGGGACAGAGTTCCCTTTACCACTCGGCGTGCCGGCACACCGGATGAAGCGCCTGTCTCGCGTGAAGGGGGCGTGGCAAGCGCGAGGACTGCCGGGAAAAGCTGGGGCTCCGCTTCCTGTTTCAGTACCTGCTTCCTCCCTGGGAGGCGCGAAGCTCGGAAGCTACCCAAGGTACAGATAAGCTCTGTAATACCTGAGCGCGATTTTCTCTAAGACTGCGGTCCCCAAGCCTCAGGACTTGCACTGGTAACTGTCTGTGGCCTGTTAGGACTCGGGCCACACAGCAGGAGGAGCATGGCAGGCCAGTGAGCACAGCTCATCTGTATTGACAGGCGCTCCCCATCGCTCACCCCAGGGCTGAGCTTTGCCTGCTATCAGGTCTGCGCCTGCGCAGGGGAGGGACCTAGGTTGGGTTGCACCCATGAGAACCTACTCCCTGATGATCCCAGGTGGAGATGCCATGTGCTTGAATCATCCTGAAACCATCCTCCCACACCACCATCTGTGGAAAAATGGTCTTCCATGAAACCAGGCCCTGGTGCCAAAAAGTTGGGGACTGCTACAATAAGGGTTCGTGGAAGCAACTAGATGTGGTTTCAGTTTAGATGGAGGGGCATTTGTGAATGGAAGACGGGTGTAGCGAGAGCAACGATGAGCTTGCAGTGAGGACTGGAAGTGCTTGCGGTTGTGCCAGAATTGAGGATTACTTTCTAAGGGCGCAAATAAAGGGGCGGTGCTTCCCTCTGACTGCCTAGCAGCTGAACGTCTGTGGAATCGTCCTAAGAAGAGTGCCCCAAGCAGGCCTGTGCTTGGCTTAATGCTCTTTGTCACACCCTTGAAATTAAATAATTTTGAACATTATACTGGCCTTCACAAATTGTGCAGCCAATCCTGGTCTGGCAAAGTAAGAAACACAGATACTACCGGTAGCTCCGTTTCTAATTAACACTGAGGGGTTCAGCTGAATGGTTCCCCTAGAGACTAGGTCACCCCTCTTGTAAGCAGCTAACTCTGGTGCCAGGTCTCCCACCTCCCAGAGCAGCACTTGGTCTGAGTCATCAACGAGATGTGCATGTTTCTGAATGCCTGCCCAGCTCAGGACAACTCTAAAACTGCCCTATGCTTTCTGTGAGGAGCCCTTGCCTTGTTTATGCCACTGGAGACTCCCCTGGCAGAACTGATGCCCAGTTTGGGTCAGGCTGGCTTCAAGTGTGGAGCTGGGTTATCTTTCCTGGAAATTTATGCAGAAGAGCTGGGTCTATGTCCAGGCACACTGTGATGGGACATCCTGCTGAGAGGTGGCTTCTGGACTTAATGCTCTGTGGTCTGGGCGCAGTGACTAATACTTGTAATCCTAGTACTCTGGGAGGCCAAGGCAGGTGGATTGCCTGAGCTCACATATTCCAGACCAACCTAAACCAGAGCGAGACCCTGCCTCTAAAATTAGCCAGGGGTTGTTGTGGGCGTCTGTAGTCCCAGCTACTCGAGAGGCTGAGGTAAGAGAGTCACTTGAGTCCAAGAGTTTGAGGTTGCTGTGAGCTATGACAGCGTGAAATTCTACTGAGGGAAAAAAAAAAAAAAAAAAAATTGTGACATGAGAACTTCTTAACCCTAAATCTCTATTTTTGTGTACTTCATTGACTAAAAGCAAAAATGACTTAAGTTTTATTAACTGTAGCGCTCCACTTTGTTTGAATACAAGCAACTGCCATTATTTTTAACATCAAACAAATGCAGGAGACTCCTTTTGAAATGGGGTCTTGTCTTTCCCACTGTACAGGAAATCTAGATTTTAAATTGCATATGAACTTTACGGACACCCTCTATTTCTAAAATTCACCGTCTTAGCAGGCCCCTTCACCTTGGTTAGAACTTAAGTCAAAATTTTTTAAGTCTGCTTTCTGTACTAGTTAAACTTTCACATGTTGGCCTTTGAGGCAGAGATGGCATTTTGGTAATGCAATATACAGATTTCTGAATAATTACATAAGCTCTGGGCAGCCTCGTTTCATAACACATGTGTACCTCTTCTCATGGGGCCCCGGACAATACTTTCAATGAAACAATTCCAAGAAGTTTTATTCAAATAACATTCTCTCAGAAAAATTTCTTCTGTTTAGTGGGAGCTAGGGGATATAATTAACTTGAACACTTGATTTGAAATAAGACACTAGAGATTTTAGAAATTGAGGAATTCGAAATATCAAGCCACCTCCTAGGATTTAGACCCAAAGAAGAAAAAGCTTCAAATAAGAACAACATTAAAAGTTATTAAATTTATAGTCCAAATTTAGATATGTGTAATGAATATTCATTTTTTTTTTCTTGTTTAGAGGCCATGCAATCCCAGACTGGGGTTTTTCCTTCAATATGAGAGAAAAGAAAAATGAGGATCTGGGAATAGAGGGTACTGATAACCTTTCTCCAGCCTCGGACGTGAAGTTTGGGGGCCTCTGCTGAAGGTAGTGTAGTTATTCACGTTGAAGACAGCCCCCAAATGAAGCCCCTCACTACAGGAGGAGAGAGAGAAGAGAAAAGAGATCCTTTTTATCATCAGAGTCAATCTTTAAGGTAGGCAGAAGGCTTTTTTTCATATTATTCACACTATGAAATCAGTTATAAACAGGGCTGAACCAGGGAATTTATGAGCCTGTAACAAGGTTTAATTTTTCAAATCTGTGTTTTGGGTGATGGCTCCAGACCTCAGTTCGCGAGTGATTGTTTAAATGTATTCTCTGTGAGGGTGCTGAAAACAAACTTTTCAGGTCAGTCTAAAATTGTCCTGGAACCTGAGCCCTGTCTTACACCAGCGACTCAGTTTGAAGTCCCTCCTTTCCCAGTGACACCATTTGCACAGCTTTTACCGTGGATGGTTTCTTTCTGCTGGTGGTCCTTGTGTGGAAAAGTGTGAGGAGCCCTGGCTGGATGGTCTTCCCCTGTCAGCAAGGAGCTGTGCTGCCTTCCATAAAACAGCTCCGCTCACCCCCTCACAGCAAGAACTTCATTGGATGTCCCGGTACTGGATAACCAGAAGCCTACAAAGGGACAGAATGCCCACCTTCACCCACAACCCTCGCCCCCTTGCCTGGCCTAATCCTTCAGTCAGGAGGAAGATAGCCCTCTTTTTGGCATATCTTTTTTTACCTTCATGAAACTGGCTCTAAGTTAACAGACCATGCACCACATGCATGCTTCTCGCTAGAGTGGCAAACACGACGGGCTCTGTTCAGCTCAGTTAATTATGTGATGGATGCTGAGAACTGGGTTTATCCTCTCAAGGCATCAGGAAAGTGGCCACCCGGGTGAAGTGTCGACAGTACAACCTGCAGGGACTTCGAAGACCTACAGCACATTCTAAGATGTTTAAAGCACAGGGTTCTAGAAACATTAAGAAAGGAACTGGTTGAGAATATGTTGGTATATGCCATGGAAAGACTTAGTACGGTCAGTTTCCTAAAGCACATGTACATAAATAGAACTAAAGGGAATGCTGGTGTACTAGAGTATGGGTCTGCTATGGAGCCCAGGACTCCTCCCTAGGAGCGATCCTGTGTGGACACAGTGGAGACGGAGTGTGTCCCTGCACACACACACACACACACACACACACGTGAGGTAGCAGAGGAGTCCCCCTTTTGGCTTATCACATGCACCTTTGCCCCTCTCCGTTCTTCACTGGTTTACAGTCACGTGTGCCTGATCATAGTTAACCCTGTTGTGCTGGAGCTGGTGTACCGCCTGCCCCTGGTCTCTGCCCGTAGTTATCAGAAGTGAGGCAGAGTTTTCCTGCTCTGCCTAATCTGCATCATTTTTTGTAGCAGTTGTCCTTTCTGTTCCCATTAACTATTGCACTAGTTGGTAGTCAACTGGAAGTCAGAAGACCCAGTTTCATGTAGCTGTGCTCTATAAAACGTCAGAGCTCTGCGTGTGAGTGCCTGGTACAGTGCTGGCAAGAGGGCTTTCTAACCTTCTTCGTTTTCTGCTGCAGGTAAAGGCGTCTCTGGGTGGAGGGGACATGAAGGTGTCTCCCAGTCACTCACAGACCCTGTGCTCGGTGTTGTCCCTATCTCTACCTTCCTTCCTCTCCTGTGGCTCTTCTCTCTCTCTCCATTGTTAGCTAACCCCCGACTGTGGCAGCTGGAGCTATGAACTGGCTCTTTGGCAACCAAATGCCTCTCCACCGGACTCCGCTGTTTCATTCTTCCCAGGGTGTGGGTTCCGTCAACAAATGATAACTCCTGGGGTGACTAGGCATCCAGTGGAGGTGCTGATGGAACGGCACCCAGCACACACCCTTATTTAACTTGTCAGTTGTTATCAGAGTGTCCGTGGACATGGCTGGGGTCCTCCTGCAATGCTGCCTGTCAGTGAGTCCCCGGGGATGATCCTGTTACCTTTAGGAATTGGCTTTGAGGAGTGATGAGACACCTGGAAGTTCTCAGTGACATGTCCAGCCCAATGCAGGGCACCTGTTCAGCCTGAACAGTTGTTCGAGAGTGATGACAATTCAGTTAACATTTCTTGTTCAAAAATTCTTTAAATCAACTGAAGTAAATTCCAGACATTTGCAGAAGTGAGGGTGTGTTAGAAATCTCGGTGTGGTGAGCAATGGTGTCCCACTGAGCTGGTGAAATCCTGAGTATGTATCAGGGAATCGTGCTCACACGCTGGGCTTGACGGGAACCTAGACCCATCCTTACCCACCAGGGAATCGTGCTCACACGCTGGGCTTGACGGGAACCTAGACCCATCCTTACCCACCAGGGAATCGTGCTCACACGCTGGGCTTGATGGGAACCTAGACCCATCCTTACCCTTCAGGGAATCATGCTCACACGCTGGGCTTGATGGGAACCTAGACCCATCCTTACCCATCAAGGAATCGTGCTCACATGCTGGTCTTGACGGGAACCTAGACCCATCCTTACCATCAGGGAATCATGCTCACACGCTGGGCTTGATGGGAACCTAGACCCATCCTTACCCATCAGGGAATCATGCTCACACGCTGGGTTTGACGGGAATCTAGACCCATCCTGACCTAGAGCCTTCTTTGTGACCGCTTTTGGGTATGGCTCCATATTTACTTGCAAATTTGCTATATTTACTATTTAGGGAAAGTGAGGGTATTATTTTTTCTTTTTTAAAAACACGTGTTAATCATGTTGGACAGTTTTTTCCTTTATGGAAGGCATCAAGTGAAAGGAAAACTTAGAAGACTCTGAGTCCATTTTGTACATACATAACAGAGTGAAACTTATCTAAAAGATTGTATTGATGGGATTATTGATAGAATCAGATTACTGACCCAATCAGATAGAACTAGCTTGCCCAGGAAGGATTAATACACGTCCCTCCCAGGAAATAGTGAATGGACCAATACCTGCCTCTCTGACCCTTTAAAATCCCCATCTGCCATAGCCCATGCGTGGATTTCTTTGTGGTCAGAGATTTCACCCTATCTGCACCTAGATGGAATAAAAGCCACATGGATCATACAGAACTGGGACTTTGTTTTCCTTTCATCTCATGTCTCAGAATAATCTTCCATCTTTGGGTCTGGAACCTCTCAATTATCCATACCCAGCCTCTATTACCTATCATTCACTATAAATCTGGTAATACCCCATAGCATTAGGCTGATGGAATTAGTTATTTCAAAAAAAACTGTATGTGTATAGTTATGACCATACCTTTTTTCCTGGTGTAAACCCCTTAGAAAAGAAAAGAATTTTCAAAAGAATGCTAATTTTGAAAAAGCATTTAGTTGGTATCAAAGCCATTGTCGATAATGCAGAAAACTGGTCCAACATAGTTAGGACCTGTGTTAGCAAGGGATACTTATCTAGACCTGGGGCTCAGGAAACTCAAAAGGAAAGCTCCAATTTCCATATCAACTTGTTTGCCAGCCCTTTGGAGGGCCTTGGCACACTTCCACTTGTGTCCTGCCCTGGGCTGACCTCCGGAGCCCATAAGCACTGGTGTCCTCTGAGTGTGAGGTGGGACGAGTGGCCAGAAGCAAATGCCATCTGAGACTTTGATTAACTTGATACTGGAGGTTAATCTCTCTCACATGAGTCACCTAATTTGCTATTTGCTGCAGGTGCTTTCTGGCAGAAGTCCTTTTTCCTTTAGTACCTTTTAGTTCATACTTTTAGGTATGCCTCACTGTTCTCTTTAATAATTTTTGAGCTCTATTTTTTATGAGGTTATCTGCCTTCTTTTAACATAGATCTTATTCCTCAGTCTTGGAAAGATAACATTTATGGGATTCTCTAGTTAGAGATGTTAACATGTTCTGGGTTTCTGGAATATTTAGAAATGTTTACTTAAGAGACGGAGTGCTTTTTAGAGTTTCTCTCCCACTGAGGACAAGAAAATATGACAGCAATAGAATCTTACAGATAGTTCGTCATCTTCCGAGTCCTGCAGGAGGAGGCTGCCATGATTTTATCAATGGAAACTGGCTTAAGCCCATCCAAGATGATCAAAATAATCACTCAGAAAAGCAGAACGGCAACTTTGGCAATTCCCGCTGCAGTGGAGTAAGTACGTTTTCTTCTCCTTCCTTTTTCTTGCCTGCAACCTTCTCCTTCCCTTGGAATTGGGGTCTGGCCTGTGTGTGCTCCCCTCTGGCCTGGTCAGCTATTTTAGGAGTTAGCCTTGTCTGTAGCAGGGTAGGAGGGGGCAATGGTAGCAGCAAACAGCCAGGGGTAGCCAACTGCCTTCTTTACATTTCTCCACTGAAAAATTGGAAAATTCCCATCAAAAGGAGCTGTTAGAACAAGCAATTGTCATCTAAAGTGTTATCCCATATTATTGCTGTCCTGCCTGCCCTGAAGTAAGCTTGGACTGTAAATCCTTTCCAGAGCACTCTAGAAAGAGGTCCACATACCCGAGTAGATGACCCTGGGTCTGAATCCAGTGCCCACCAGTTACTTGTCACTGAGCCTCTTTCAACCTCAGTATCTTTAAAATATGAATGACAATTCTCTTTTCACAGGGAGATTGGCATATGAAGTGCTTAGCACAGGGCAAATTCTAGGCCATGCTCAAGAGATGATAGGCATTAAAATGATCATAGTATCGTGTCTATGACAAAGGGATCAAGTTAAAATAAACACTAAGGGGAAAATGTGAAAGGAAGAGAGAAAGCACACATGGGGGTGTGTGTGTGTGTGTGAACAATGGTGTAAGCGGTTTCAGTCTTGTTTGGTTGATGGCAACGATACAATGAAATGCTTCCCTAGCACTGTGTGAAGTGTCCAAAGTACTCCAGTCTATAAAATGCAGGATGGGTTATTAGGAGATGAATGAAATGGTAAGTGTGAGCCTGTGCAGGGAGTGAGTCACTTCTGGGCGTCTGGAAGCCACCCACCAATTGCGCTGGTTCCAATTTTGAGCTATGGTGGGGTCCCTCACAGCCCAGTTTCAGTGCTCTGGAACTGGTGCAATTGGCAGTGTCCGAGGGGTTCAGTCCCTGCTTGTGTTACAGCCACATCCCTCTAGTTACTGACCAGCTAGCATGTGGCTCTTGCCTAATTTCTTACAGCCCAGGGATGGCTTGGACCCTCAGCAAGGAGTCCTGGAGAGCTGGACTTCCAAGAAGGAGCTAGGAACTGGAAAGAGCTCTGGCTCTTTAGAGTGAATTTTCTTTGATGACACAGAGCAAGGGAGCCCATGACAGGCAAAGAGACGTGTGTTTGCAGTGGGTGACTGCCTGGAAGTCTGAGCCCCAAGCTTGAAGCTTCCCACAAACACAGAGAAGGGTTAGGAGCAGAAAACGGGTGTGGGGGGCTGGGAGGGGCTGTTGGATTCCTTGTGGGGAAGCACCAGGCCCCAAAGCACAGGCCTCCTCGTGAGCTGCAGCAGGCAACCACGAAAGCTCTGTGGCAGGCAAGCATGAAGGCTCTCCCCTCTAGTTGAATGCCAGGCCAGGTTCCTTACTGAACCTGACCGTGACTCAGTTCCCTTCTTTGTAGAGTAGGGAGGAGCCGTTTCACATAACTGACTTAACACCGTATGTGCTAAAATGTTAAAATGTTTTATAGGAAGGCACCTAAAATTCTTTGTGTGTTTCAACTCCCCTGATCATGGGACCATTTCCTCTGCCAACCTCGTGGATGTGCCCCACTCTTTCCTTCTATTGGAGAATATTCAAAACCCTTATCAATGGCATTTGTGAAGTACCTAAGTGCATGTGGCCCTCTGCTCTACGCAGTACAGTCATCCAGCTTCCCTTCTGAAAGTGAAAGTGGTTTTCTGAGCTGTCTTGGAAAAGATGTGCCTGCCTGCGGGGCTGCTGTTCTGGGGCCACTCTGCTGAACAGGGACTCAGGTGCTTTCTGCCGGGTACAAAGCAGCAACAGGTTGTTGCTGATCAGCTGAAGGAACTTTGGGTATAGATGACTCTAGTCCAACTCAAGGCTTGATAAGATGACAAAGGAGTAATTAAAATATGGATTTAAGTGTAGTCAGGTTTTTAAATTGATAACTCTGTTTCAAGCTGGTCATCTCTAAGTATCTGTTAATGTCGTTCAGCAGCAGGTGCTGCAGAAGGAGATTGTGCAGGCAGGTCTCAGGCTGTCAGTCTCTAGAAACCAGGACGAGCCTTTTATTTCTTGTGGAATTATTGATGTTGGCATTCACAGATTTAACTATTGATTTCATCAAACGAATGTTAAGGAAATAGACTTTAATAAGCTTATGTAAAGTCAGAGAAAATCTATGACACCGAGGCCACAGGAGTTCCGAATAACTGGATTCTTTTTAGGGAGAAAATAATAGAACACAAGAAAATACTTTCTTTGGGCCCCATGAAAAGTGAGAGAGGAGGAAGAAAACAAGGTAACATAAGAAAAAGATGAAATAAAAATAAAAACGTGAATTCAGCAAAAATTTTAAGGAAAGGAAACTAGGACAGATTCCCAAGCAGCATACACGGTGGTGACAAAGACTTGGAGGAACAGGGTCAAGCTGTAAGGGTAAGAGCCATTCATGGAACCACTTGTGGAGGACAAAAAGGAACAGAGAAGGCCTCGACAAAATGCCACCTTTGTTCCCTATTAGACAGGGATGAAGAGCTCAAAACAATGCCATCAACAGGACAGGGCCGTTTGATGCCCCTTTAAAAGCCTTCTACACTTAAAAAAAGAACAGGAAATAGGTCAGAAGACACATAAATTTGGAGGGTGGAGGACGCAGGCGTGGTGGATGATGTTTTAAATGGGTTAAGGCTGTTGAAGTCAGAAGACTTGGTGTACTTGCATTGCAGGGCATGAAAATGAAGTAGCCGGAGTCATTTCAAGAATGAATTTGTGCAATCAGGGAGGAGCCCCCAAATTGTAGAGTGGTCACACCTATATGTACCCATATGCATTAGATGGCTATAAGCACACCCAGGAAGATTTGGCAGTGGACCCTAAGGAAGAGCCTGCAAGTAAAGGAGCAACCGTCTTGAATAAAACATAGTGCAGCATAAAGTCCTTCATACTTAAAATAGGCATCTCTGTCTAACTGTGTGTTTTTTTACACTGCAAGGGACTAGCTTTGTGGTCAAGGGAACTTACTGGGTACAATGTGTTTGGCTTTTGCAAAGACCCAATGGCTGTCCAAAATGATGTCTATCAGTCAGTAACGTGGCCAGGCCAACCTTCCTATGTGGTTGTCCTTTATTCTGGACTGAGGCACATTTCATGCGTCATGGGCTCTCCTATCTGCATTCCCGTTTTAATTTTACAGCAAAATGTGTTTGGGGGGTGGCACCTGTGGCTCAAAGGAGTAGGGCGCCTACCCCATATGCTGGAGGTGGCAGGTTCAAACCCAGCCCTGGCCAAAAACCACAAAAAAAGAAAAAAAAAAAGTGTTTGAAGAAAAATGAATTTCATGCATCAGACAACGATTAGCTCTATTATAAAAGGTATGGGAGTGAGATCGATATTCATGAAATTTGACATGAATTTTAATTTTTGAATAAATTAAAATTTCTTTTTTTGAGACAGAGTCTCACTCTATCACCCAGGCATGGGTGCCATGGCATCAGCCTAGCTCATAGCAACCTTAAATTCCTGGGTTCAAATGATCCTCCTGTTTCAGCCTCCCAAGTAGCTGGAACTACAGGAGCCACTACAATGCCCAGCTAATTTATTTTTATTTTTTCTAGAGACAGGGTCTCACTCTTGCTCAGACTGGTCTTGAACTACTGAGCTCAAGCAATCCTTCTGCCTTGCCTTCCCAGAGTGCCAGGATTATAGGTGTGAACCATGTGGCTGGGACAATGACACTTTTATTCAATCTCAGTAGTAGCCTAGAAATCATCTAGTAGTTTTCATAGACTTGAAATAAAGTAGGACTTTTAACACTGCTATTATTTGTTATTGTGTGTTTATACTTTAAATGGTTCATGCCTTATAATCTTAACATTCTGGGAGGCAGAGGAGGGAAGATTGCTTGAGGCCAGGAGTTTGAGACCAGCCCGAGTAAGAGTGAGAACTTATCTCTACAAAAAAATAGAAAAAGTACCTGGGTACGGTAGTGCACACTGGTAGTCCCAGCCGGTAGTCCCTTCAGGAGGCTGAAGCAGGAGGACCACTTGAGCCCAGGAGTTTGATGTTGCAGTGAGCTTTGATGATGTACTGCAGACCAAGTAATAGAGCAAGACCCTTTCTCAAAAACAAACAAAAACAAAAACCCCCTAAAAACAGAAAAAAAACAAACAAAAAAAAAAAACCCTGGGAAAGACAGGCATTAAAGCATATGTGAAAAATTTTCCTTTGTTTTTTTGTACTTTTGATCAGCATTTTATCAAATTTTTTAATGGAGAAGTTCTTCTAATATTGTTCTCACTCACTCCTGTCAGTAAGATTCTCAAAACCTTCCATTAGATTTTTTTTTTGGCACAGAGTCTCACAGTGTCACCCTCAGTAGAGTATCCTCGTGTCATAGCTCACAGCAACCTCAAACTCTCTTGGGCTCTTGCCTCAGCCCCGGCCTCTCTGAGTGTTAGGATTACAGGCGTGAACCATCATGTCTGGCCCTCTCATTGTTTTAAAGTGATTTCTGGGGAACATCTGAGATAGAAAGGACTGGATAGAATTCTGGGGGTTACGAGGGTCAGAGTGGGACAGATGTGAGCTTAAATTGCTGCTCATCTCTTAACGCCTGGGTGACCTTGAAATGGGGGTGAAGGTTTGATGTTCTGAGCTCAGGACTTTCGTGGCTCTGTGAGTCAACACATACCCCATCAGGCTGCTGTGGGGAGTAACTCGGAGAATTTACGCACAGTGCTTAGCTCAGTTCCTGTCTGAGTCGGAGCTCATGTACGTGAGCTCACCGTCCCCCACTTCCCACTAAGAGAAATAAAATAAGGCTCACAGAGCTAAATTGCTCCCAGCCCAGAGCTTCAGCCACTACAGGGTTCTACTTCAGCGCAGCCCAGGGTTCTACTCACCCATCATAACAGGGCTTCGCTCGCAGTCAGAGCACTGTGGGCTAGGTTATTTACAATTTATTTTTCTTTTAAATTTCTGTGACTTCCTTCTTGGGAATGGAAAGTTTCTGAAAATTGCGTCAATGGTGTGAATAGGATCATAGGACTGGGGAACTAAGGCAGGTGGAACAGTTGCTCCCATCTCTGCCCCCACCAAAGTCAAAATTTGCAAGAGGGCAGCTTCTGGGCATGGACTGACCTTTAGTGCCATTTGTGTGTGTCTGGTGAGTCCCACTCCAAGCTTTTCTTGGTTTCTGGCTTGTCTTGATGGGACCTGTACTGTCTCTTGTCATCTGTTGAGTCTCTTCTCAGCCCTAGCTACCTCTGTGCCAAGGGTACGCTTCAGCCTTTTGGATGGAGGAGGATGTGCCCTCCTAAGGTCTACATCATGGAAGTTAATAGTATTATTATAGTATTATTAATAGTATAATCCATAGTATTATTAATAGTATCTTTTCAGGTTCTTATGATAATATTAACATGTTATTATTATTATTATAGTATTATTAATGGTATAATCTATAGTATTATTAATAGTATCTTTTCAAGTCCTTATGATAATATTGACATGTTATTTATGTTAATAAGTATTACGTCCAAAAAGCTTTCTGTGTTCCAGGAGATTTGGAGCAAGCTAGGTTAGACGGGGAAAAGGATTCCTTACTATGGGTCTTCCAAGAGTTCTAGTTTGCCGATTTGCTTTGCAAATCTCTAACAGGGTAATAGAAAACGGGCTGTTGTCTTTCACAGACACCCTGGGACCTGTGTTGCCTGGAACACTCTTTGGGAGATGCAAACCTTGGGGTCTTCTTGTTTACCTTGCACTCTGTTCTTACTTGGTTTGTGTAGGATTTCTCTTTCTTTAGAGAAAATCAGAAAGTAATTTTGAGTGGAAGGAGCTGGATACAAATTTTACTCTTTGAGAAAAGCCATCCATTGACTGACGATAGTCAATCTGTTATATTAAAGGAGACAGATCAACAGCTGAGTGAGATGGATATGCTATTCCTTTTTAAAAAAGGCTGGGGGGCTCTCCTCATTGTAAAATGTGACTACAGTGCTTGATCATGTATTCATTTATGTAACAAATAGTTTCTGAGTTTCTGTTATATGCAAGAGAATAATAAGCACCTTTGTTTTCCCAGAAGGAGTGGGACCTCCTTTGTAGTGGGACCATGTTGTAGTACGAGCACAGCATACAATACCCTGTGTACTGTGGTGCTTATTATATACAAGCATTTGTGGAATTGAAATAAGTATTTAGCTTATGCCAGCTTCTATGCTAAGCGCTGTCTGGTTCACCTTCTGATTTTCTGCAGAAGATAAGAGAGAAAACTAAAATAGGGGTGGGAAGAGGAAGGGCTGCTAACAGAGTAAAAGAGACATTTTCTAAGAACCACATCTAACAAACCAGAAAAATAAAGTCAATGTTTTCCTGCTTCAAGTGACTCACTTTTATCTGCACAGAGAGTATTTGAGAACATAGATGTTTAGTTAATTCTGCAGGGGGTCAGAGCTTCAGTTTCTCAATACTGCCAAACGCACCTGGACATTTTGATTGGGCCACTGTGGCTCAGGCATGGGTTGGGGGGTGCAGTTTGCTTTTTCTTGGTCACTGCCCAGCTTGTGCCTGGAGAGAAGTGCTTGGGGCATTGCCACCATCATCATCAGACCTTCTTCCTTCTTTTGCTGCTGAGAAGGGTGTGGAGGGAGAAGTTGTCACTGTCCAAAAAGATGTGGGTAGATGCAGATGGAATCTCAGACAGCTCTGCTCCACGGCTGGCCTAGGCACACGCACATACGGTTATGTTCTTTGCTGCAGTAACATTGA
Organism: Loris lydekkerianus; assembly: GCA_963574355.1. Classification (NCBI taxonomy): domain Eukaryota; kingdom Metazoa; phylum Chordata; class Mammalia; order Primates; family Lorisidae; genus Loris; species Loris lydekkerianus. The sequence continues at coordinate 3,328 of CAUYPK010060225.1, read as the reverse complement.
GGAACCCGAGTTTACCAGTGCACAGGGCACTCCTGTTAAAACAACAAGATCTAATTGGGAAGGCAATTATCAGGGCCAGCCCCAGTCTCTTATAGATGGTATAATCCTGAGGGGAGCATGGCCCTTCTTCAGTAGTTACTGGCTATGTTGCTGCATGTCAAAACATGTCCACTAAGAGAAAGATTGTGAATTAATTTGTATTTCCCTTTGAATATTTACAATACTTATCATAGGGCTTGGCTCAAACACTTTTTTCTTGAAATCTTAATGTATGGTTAATGTATACAATTGTATTAATGTATATTGTCTTTTAAAACACAAATCATTTTTGCCACAAGCTTTTGTTGAAGATGCACATTCTTTAGTCCTCCAAACCCAAAACCTTTCTCTCCTAAAGAAATTAGGAAATGGGGTGGCACCTGTGGCTCAAATGAGTAGGGCACCAGCCCCATGTGTTGGAGGTGGCAGGTTCAAGCCTAGTCCCGGCCCAAAACTGCAAAAACTGCAACAACAATAAGAAGAACAACAAAACAAACAAAAAAAAAAAAAAAAAAAAAAAAAAAAAGAAAAGAAAAGAAAAAGAAATTAGGACAAATATTGGTTAGCCCTTCACCAAACCATTTTGTTCTCTTTCTTGGGCACACAGATGAAATGCCTTTCTCAAAAGAGCCCATACAATTGAGTTCTAGAGAAGGGAAGTAGGCAGAAATGATAGGTGTCATTTCTACACACAAGTGACCCACAGATGCCCCTCCACTTGACCGTGACCACCATCAAAGCCACAATTAAAAATGGCAGAGCCACAGTGTAAGGGAGGAGTCTGGCTGGGTCTTTGAATCACTACTTGGAGGACAACAGCTTCTTTTAGGAGTATGCTTTTTAGACTTTATATGCATCAGAAATAAACTTCCCATTCTATTTGAGTTGTTATACCATTTGGGGTTTGTTTGTTATAGTTGCTAATATTAACTTTACTGCGGTCGTCCTTGAGAACTTTTTCTTTTTTTGAGACAGAGTCATTCTGTTGCCCTGGGGTTGAATGCTGTGGCATCGGCCTAGCTCACAGCAACCTCAAACTTCTGGGTTCATTTTTATTTATTTATTTTTTATTAAGTCATTTGTACATAGATCATGAATACATTTATGCCATTGTGGGATTCAATATGTTGATTATTTGTACAAATTGGAGTGCTTACATCCTACTAATTAACATAGCCTTCACCTCGTTTACCCAATTACTGTGAAACTTCTGGGTTCCAGTGAGCCTCCTGCCTCTCAGCCTCCTGAATAGCTGGGACTTCAGACTCTTGCCACAACACCCGGCTAATTTTTGGTAGAGGTAGGGTCTTGCTCTTGCTCAGGCTGGTCTCAAACTCCTGAGCTCAACCAATCCGCCCTTCTCAACCTTCTAGAGCCTGGAGAACTTTTATGACAAATGTCAAGCAGTACTCCACAGTGGAATAATCATGCACTTTGGAGCACAACAGAACCAGGCTGGCGTCATGACTCTGGTATTTATAGTTGACATGCTGCTTAACTGTTCTGAGTCTCAGCCAGGATGGTGTCAAAGCAGACAACTGGAAAGACCTGAGCTACTTCATTGGTCTGTACGTATTTGGGGCTCTTGTGAGAATCTTCCCTTCTCAAGGGGCCGATTCTGTGGGGAAGCTGCTGGGAACAGGATAGGAAGGGATTAGGGAGTTCCAATTTCCTCCCCTGTCAATCATGGCCAATGGTTTAACAACTAGTAAGAGTTCTGGTTTGCTCAGGGGCCTGGGGAAGAGGAGAATGAGTCGTTCCTATGAGATGTCACAGTAGCTGAATCTGGCCTCCCAGTAGCAGTCCTTATAGTGAGATGTTCCAGGACCCACATTTACAAAGACTATTGAATGAAAGCATCACTTGGTTGTGCCCCACAAAAAGATTCAGCATAGTTTAGTAGAGAAACGGAGGGCTTCACCTGCCACAGTTTGCATGAGAACGGATCTGACTGCAGCTGGAGAGCTGTGATCTAAATATTACTGACTTAGACCAAAGCAACGGCAATTTCTAGCTGAAGACACAGCCTCACCCTCCCTGGGGGATGCCTGTTTAAGAGCCATTTTTGGCTTCTTCCTTTGCAATCACTCAAGGGTAAGTGATTCTCATTGCACTAGCAGGTGTGAAGCGCTCTCTGTTTTCAGGTCCTTAGGTATTTTCTTCTTTGGGGAGTTAACTTGCCCTGTGATGTATCCAGAGGTTCAGTTAAGTAGGCCAACTGGGGAAGGGAGATACGAGTGGTGGGAAATCTGCTTTTGCTGTTGAAAAGAACTCTGCCAGCAACGAGCACCTACACTTTCAAATTTTAGACTCCACCTCTAGTAGAGACTGATTTAGAGAGACTGGTTAAATTGCTGAATGTCACAGAAAGGACCTGCCGATAAAAAACTAGTGAGTTAATTTGTATCTCTTTTGGAATATTTAAATTATTTCCTACTTGTAGGCTCTGTCTTGGTACTCTGCTAGATTCATAGGGAAAAACTTCCATGGTCTCAGGACTAGATTATCCAGGCAACTACAGTAAAACCTCCACAGTTGACCACCTCCCTAAATTACTACCTCCTTAAGTTGACCTAATTTTCTTTGTTTTATTTATTTTTATTTTTTGAGACAGAGTCTTACTCTGTCCGCCTGGGTAGAATGCTATGTCATCATAGCTCACAGCAACTTCAAACTCATGGGCTCAAACGAGCCTCTTGTCTCAGCCTCCTGAGTAGCTGGGACTACAAGCACCTGCCACTATGCCAGGCTAGTTTTGGTATTTTTAGTAGAGACAGAGTCTTGCTCTTGCTCACGCTGGCCTTGAATCCTGATCTGAAGGGATCCTCCTGCATTGGCCTTCCAGAGTGCCAGGATTACAGGCCTGAGCCACTGCACCCAAGCCTCCTTTTAGCAACTTTAAAATTGAGTAAACAACATGGATGGAGCTGGAACATATTCTTCTTAGCAAAGTATCTCAGGAATGGAAGAAAAAGTAGCCAATGTACTCAACTCTACTATGAAGCTAAATTATAGCTTTCACATGAAGGCTATAGCCCAACTATAGCACAAGACTATGAGGAAAGGGCCAAGGAAGGGGAAGGGAGGGAGGAGGTTAGGGTGGAGGGAGGGTGATGGGTGGGGCCACACCTACGGTACATCTCAGAATGGGTACAGGCGAAACTTACTAAAGGCAGAATACAAATGCCTACATACAGTAACTAAGAAAATGCCATGAAGGCTACGTTGAACAGTTTGATGAGAATATTTCAGATTGTATATGAAACCAGCACATTGTACCCCTTGATTG
>CAUYPK010060223.1:0-16214 GCA_963574355.1 Loris lydekkerianus | reverse complement strand
AAGATTAGGATATAAAAGTACATTTTATAGTTTAGAAGGAGGGAGAGAGAAGAGAGTAGAGATACCATATGGGATGGTATTCCAAAGGGGGGGGGGGGAAATGTTTGCTCAGATCTTCAAAGGGTGCCTGAATTTAAGGGGGATAAAGAAGGTAACTGTAGACAATTTGTCAGGGTATGGTGAATGTGAATGCTGTGTCCATGTTTCCTCTAACAAGACTGATAAAAGATAATTTTTGAGGTTTTTTTCAATCCCAAGCCCTGATAGTTCATATTTCATTGTTCTTAGGAGTCACTCGGGAATCATTTGAGACTATGAAAACAAAGTTTAAAAGTACAAGGAGCTGGTGAAATGTAAAAAGAAATAATTTACATGCCCTACAGATCTGCTGGTCTCCTCAATGTTTTGTAAAAACCTAAATAATTTTGAGGGGTGCTGCTATCAAGAGAGAGAAGGAAAGAAGATATCTTAATCCCTACTAAAAAAATAATGAGTTAGTCTGTGTACATTTGGTCAGATCTGATATCCTACCACACTGGGAGGTGGAGGAGGGTGGATCACTTGAGCTCAGGAGTTCCAGACAAGCCTGAGCAAGAGTGCAACCTTGCTCTACTAAAAATAGAAAAATTAGCTGCATGCTGTTGCAGGTGTCTGTAGCCACAGCTACTTGGGAGACTGAGGCAGGAGAATTGTTTGAGCCCCATAGTTTCAGTTGCTGTGAGCTAGGCTGAGAGCACTGTACTCTAACCCGGGCAACACAGTGAGACTCTATCTCAAAAACAGAGAGAGAGAGAGAGAGAGAGAGAGAGAGAGAGAGAGAGAGAGAGAGAAAGAAGGGAGGGAGGGCGGGAGGGAGGGAGGAAGGAAGGAAAGAAAGAAAGAAAGAGAGAAAAAGAAAAAAGAAAGGAAGAAAGAAAGAAAGGAAGGAAGGAAGGAAGGAAGGAAGGAAGGAAGGAAGGAAGGAAGGAAGGAAGAAAGAAAGAGAAAAAAACAAAGGAAGGAAGGAAGGAAGGAAGGAAGGAAGGAAGGAAGGAAGGAAGGAAGGAAGGAAAAAGACTGAAGAAAAACAATTAGCTAATAATGTTTATTACTTTTGTTTTTTTTTTAAACACACTCTCAAGCTGTTGCCCTGGGTAGAGTGCCATGGTGTCACAGATCACAGCAACCTCAAACTCTTGGGGTCAAGCAATCCTGTTGCTTCAGCCTCCCAAACAGCTAGGACTACAGCCCCCGCCACAGCAACACCTGGTTACTTTTTCTATTTTTAGTAGAGACATGGTCTGAATCTTGCTCAGACTGGTCTTGAACTCCTGATCTCAAGCTTTCCACCTGCCTTGTTTTCCCACAGTTCTATGATTACAGGCATGAGCCACTGAACCCAGCATAATAATTTTTTTTTTTTTTTTTTTTTTGAGAGAGTGAGTCTCACTTTGTTGCCCCAAGTAGAGTGCCCTGGCATCATGGCTCACAGGAACCTCAAACCCTTGGGCTGAAGTGATCCTCATGCTTCAACCTCCAGAGTAGGTGGGAATACAGGTACTGACACAACACTGGCTATAATTTTTCCATTCTTTCATTATAAAGATCAACCATCATTATAAGAACAAAAATAGGATGAAATCAATCAACCGCTACCAGATGTTAAGAAACCTAACTTCCCCCCAACTCAACTGCACATTTACCTTATCTTATGCAGAGTCACAAACAACCAATCAGAATCACAAGAATGTAATTGTTGCTTGAAGAACCTAAGGAAATTTTCTCAAAAATATGAGTATTAAGGGGCAGAGACAAGATGACTGACGGAAACCAGCTTTCCACAGAGGCTCCGGTCCAGAACGAGAGTTAAAGGACAGAAATTTAGCAAGTAACCTAATAGATTTGAGCTGCACCAAGAGAGAAGGTTGAAGAATGCACATCAACCCTACTGAGGCGAGCTGCAACCCCAAGGATACAAACAAAAGGTACAAAATTCATCACCAAGCTGACAGGAGTCCCATCCCCATGAGAATGCCCCAGAGTGCCCCACAAACAAATGACCAGAGTTCAAAGGTCCTCCCACTACACTCGAAGGGAGAGACCCTCTAAAAATTAGACCTGCCTTTGCTACTAGGGTGCTACGACATTCTTCTGCCAGGCATAAAATTGTATAAAACTGTATATATTCTCTACCTGCAACTCTGAGCTCCCAGAACTCCTCTCCACTCACTCAGAGGTCTGGAGGCCTGTCCCCCAGGATTCCAGATTCTTGGGTGATTTCTCGAGGGGTGTGGACAGAGCCTAAACTGCAGCTGGTCAGTGCTGACTCTGGGGAACGGGAGTGAGGAGAGGATGGATGGCTGAGAGGGAACCACACTGGAGCAGCAGTGCCCCGAGGCACAGAGCAGCAGCTGTCTTTTAGAAACAATAGGGCTAACTTCTGGATGTTCTGAAGCCACACCCCCTGTCTCCCTGGGCAAATAGAGGCCAGGCATCTACTCAGGTGGCAACAACAACAGAACAGATCTGGGACGAAAACTCAGATCCCATGAGTGAAGGGTTTGCCAGAGGTGGTACCAGCCTGGGTGGAGCATAGGAAGTAGAAAGGAATGGGAAGTTCCAGAAAGTTCTCAGGGTGGGGCTGACCCAGAGAACTGCTTTACTGACCCTAAGATGCACTGGGCCCTCAGGGGATGGTCAGCCTATAGACAAAGGAAGACAGGAACCTAGAACAGACAAGTAACCAAATACAAACCTGCAGAAGCAAAGACAGGTCCTGAGGCACAGGATCTGGTAACTCAAAACAGCTTCTCTTCTGCAGGGGAATTTAGCAGGGATAAAAACAAATTCCTGCAAAGTTGTTCTGTTTTGTTCTGTCAGTAACATCAACTAGGGGCAGGGCTGGAACTGAGTGAACACCCAGCAGCCTCCATCAAGCACCCGAGGTGGTCAGGCCTCACCTCCCCCTGCTAGATAGAGGCAGAGCGCAGTGCCCTGGCTGAGCAGAAATAGATTTCCTTGTGATTCAGGCAGGTGCAAATCCCTGGAGCCTCTGTTCACTATAGAAAACTGGGTCAAAGCCCTGCAGGACTATCAGTGACTGGGTGTGACAGAGGTGCAAGTTGGGGAAGGAGGCATCAACCTTCCCAAACTGATCTATTTGCTGGGTGGGTCCTCCTGACTCCACGGAGCACTGCAGAAAGCCATATCTGAGTAGTCACAAGACCCCTGCGATTCAGTTGACAGAGACCTTTTAAACTCTCCCACCTGAGACAGGTGCTGACTGAGACAAATAATTTGGACCTTTTGAACTGGTCCAATCACCCGAGGACTATTCAGTTGGTGCCCTGGGTGTGTGGTTGTAGAAAGATTTAATGTTCCTTTTCCAATTGTTGCCTAGGGTGGGGGGCCATGGTGAATTAATTTCTCGTATTTCTCCACAACTGGGACTTCAACCCAGAGTAACTGTTTCACTAGATTCAATCAGAGACCAGCTGAAAAAAAGAAAGAACCACTTAGCCCCACTACACCAAACAGGTCCCCATTTTCACAGGCCATAGCACTATACAGGTCCTCGACAAAGCTCCAGGAGAAAAATCAAATGAAGTAAAACAATCATGGGGCGGAATCAACAGAAAAACTCTGGTAACATGAATAACCACTATAGATTCCCCCTCCCCACAGGAAAGATATGGCAGATGTAACTGAAGATCCCATTCATAAACAGCTGGTTGAGATGTCAGAAATCAAATTCAGAATTGGGATTGCAAACAAGATTAATAAAATGGAGAAAAATTTGGAATTAGAAATTAGAGCAGCAATTCAAAAGTCGGAATTACAAATTCGTGGAGAAATTCAAAAGTTGTCTCAAGAATTTAATGAATGTAAAGACAAAATCACCAAATATTTTGACGCAATGAAGCAATAATTTGTAGCCCTCAAAGATCTGAAAAATACAGTAGAATACCTCAGTAACAGAGTGGAGCAAGCAGAAGAAAGGATTTCTGACATTGAAAACAAGGCCTTTGAATGCTCCAAAACCCTCAAAGAGGAAGAGAAATAAAGAGCAAATACAGATCATTCTCTCAGAGAGCTCTGGTATAATTTGAAGAACACTAATATCCACCACATTGGAATCCCTGAAAACGATGAAGTGGCCTTGCTGGGCACAGAGGCCCTTCTCCATAACATTATGAAAAAGAATTTTCCAGACATGCCAAGAGATTCTAAAATTCAGATAGCTGACAGTTTCAGAACCACAGCACAACTCATTCATAATAAGACATCCCCTAGGTATATCATAATTAACTTTTGGAGAAAATATTGAAAGCAGCCAGATGTAAGAAATCCATTACCTACAAAGGGAAAAATATTAGAATGACTGCAGATCTCACTTCTGAAACTTTTCAAGCCAGAAGAGGGTGGTCATTGACTTTTAATCTCCTAAAGCAAAATAATTATAAACCAGGGATCCCGTATCCAGCTAAACTGGGTTTCATTTATGATGGAAAAATTAAATACTTTAATAAAATTCATGTTGAACAAATTTTCCATAACCAAAACTGCTCTTCAGGATATTCTCAGACCTATCCTCCATAATGACGAGTTCAATCCTCTACCACAAAAGAAAACTCACTGAGACACTTTTGATCAAACTCCAAATTCCACAGTGGCAAAAATATTAAAAATGTGCACTGGACATTTGAAAAACACGATACCCAAAATTTTACCAGACGTATCAATATTCTCAATTAATGTGAATGGCTTAAACTATCCTTTAAAGAGGCACAGGTTAGCTGACTGAATACAAATACTCAGGCCAGATATTTGCTGCATACAAGAGTCACATCTTACCTTAAAAGATAAATGTAGACTGAGGGTGAAAGGATGGTATCCGTATTTCAGGCAAATAGTAGGCAGAAAAAAACAGGTGTTGCAATTCTATTTGTTGACACAATAGGCTTTAAACCAACAAAAGTAAAGAAAGAAGAATGTTCACTACATGTTTGTTAAGGGTATTACTCAATAAGATGAGATTTCAATTATTAATATCTATGCACCCAACCTGAATGCACCTCAATTTATAAGAGAAACTCTAACAGACATGAGCAACTTGATTTCCTCCAGCACTATAATAGTGGGAGATTTCAAAACTCCTTTGGCAGTACTGGATAGATCCTCCAATAAGAAGTTGAGCAAAAAACTTTTAGATTTAAACCTAACCATCCAACATTTAGATTTAGCAGACCTCTACAGAACATTTCATCCCAACAAAACTGAATACACATACTTTTCATCAGCCCACAAAACATGCTCCAAAATCAATCACATCTTAGGTCACAAGTCTAACCTCAGTAAATTTAAAGGAATAGAAATTATTCCTTGCATCCTTGTGGACCACCATGGAATAAAAGTTGAACTCAGTAACAGGAACCTGCACACTCACACAAAAACATGGAAGCTAAACAACCTTATGCTGAAGAAAAGCTGGATCAGAGATGAAATTAAGAAGGAAAATGCCAAATTTTTGGAACAAAATGACAATGAAAACATGAATAATCAGAACCTTGGTGATACTGCAAAGGCAGTCATAAGAAGGAAATTTATAGCACTGCAAGCCTTCCTCAAGAGAACAGAAAGAGAGAAAGTTAACAACTTAATGTGACATCTCAAGCAATTGGAAAAGTGAGAACATTCTAACCCCAAACCCAGTAGAAGAAAAGAAATAAACAAAATTAGAGCAGAATTAAATGAAATTGATAACAAAAGAATTATACAACACATCAATAAATCAAAAAGTTGGTTTTTTGAAAAAGTTAATAAAATAGATAAACCATTGGCTAACCTAACCACAAAAAAGAGTAAAATATCTAATTTCATCAATCAGAAACGACAAAGACAAAATAACAGATTCCTCAGAAATTGAAAAAGTCCTTAATGAATATTACAAGAAACTTTATTCTCAGAAATATGAAAATCTGAAGCAAATTGACCAATACTTGGAAGCGTGTCACCTTCCAAAACTTAGTCAGAATCAATTGGAAATTTTGAACAGGCCATATCAAGTTCTGTAATAGCATCAACCATACAAAACCTCACTAGAAAGAAAAGCCCGGGAACAGATGGCTTCCTGTCAGAATTCTACCAAATCTTTCAAGAATTCGTACCTATATTACTCAACCTGTTCCAAAATGAAGAAGAAAGACTACACAACATATTCTATAAAGCAAACATCACCCTGATTCCCAAACCACGAAAAAATCCAACAAGAAAAGAAAATTATAGACCAATATCAATAATGAATATAGATGCAAAAATATTCAACAAGATCTTAACAAACAGAATAGAGCAACACATCAAACAAATTATACATCATGACCAACTCGATTTTATCCCAGGGTCTCAAGGCTGGTTCAATATACGTAAATCTATAAGTATAATTCAGCACATAAACAAATTAAAAACCAAACACCACATGATTCTCTCAATTGATGCAGAAAAAGCTTTTGATAGCATCGAGCATCGGTTCATGATCAGAACACTTAAAAAAATTGGCATAGAAGGGACATTTCTGAAACTGATAGAGTCCATCTACAGCAAACCCACAGCCAAAATCACATTGAATGGAGTTAAATTGAAATCATTTCTACTCAGATCAGGAACCAACAAGGCTACCCATTACCTCCACTGCTCCTTAACAATGTAATGGAATTTTTAGCCACCACAATTAGGGATGAAAAGGCAATCAAGGGTATGAATATAGGTTCAGAAGAGATCAAACTTTCGCTCTTCATAGATGATATGTTTGCATATCTGGAAAACACCAGGGATTCTATTTCAAAACTCTTAGAAGTGATCAAGGAATACAACAGCATCTCAGGTTACAAGATCAACATTCATAAATTGGTAGCCCTTATATACACCAACAATAGCCAAGCTAAAAAAAAACAGTTAAAGACTCTATTCCATTCACAGTAGTGCCAAAGAAGGTGAAATATTTGGGAGTTCATCTAACAAAAGACGTGAAAGATCTCTCTAAAGAGAACTATGAAACTCTAAGAATAGAAATAGCTGAAAATGTTAACAAATGGAAAAACATACCATGCTCATGGCTGGGAAGAATCAACATTGTTAAAAAAATCCATACTACCCAAAGCAATATACAATTTTAATGCAATCCCTATTAAAGCTCCACTGTCATACTTGAAAAAACAGTATTTTGTTTTACATGGAGTCAGAAAAAAACTCGAATAGCCAAGACATTACTCAGAAATAAAAACAAAGCAGGAGGAATCACGCTAGCAGACCTCAGACTGTACGATAAATCAATAGTGATCAAAACAGCATTGTACTGGCACAAAAACAGAGAAGTAAATGTCTGGAACAGAATAGAGAACCAAGAGATGAATCCAGCTACTTACCGCTATTTGATTTTTGACAAGCCAATTAAAAATATTCAGTGGAGAAATGATTCCCCATTTAACAAATGGTGCTGGGTGAACTGGCTAGAAACCTGCAGGACTGAAAGTGGACCCACACCTTCCACCATTGACAAATATACACTCTCACTGGATTAAATATTTAAACTTAAGACACAAAAGAATAAAAATACTAGACGAGAGTGATTGCTTCCCTTGAAGAAATCAGTCTGGGCGAGTATTTTATGAGGAGGACCCCCCGGGCAATTAAAGCAGCTTCAAAAATGCAATACTAGAACCTGATCAAACTAAAAATCTTCTGCACAGCCAAGAACACGGTAAGTAAAGCATGCAAACAGCCCTCAGAATGGGAGAAGATATTTGCAGCTTATGTCTCCTACAAAGGTTTAATAACCAGAATCCACAGAGAACTCAAACGTATAAGCAAGAAAAGAACAAGTGATCCCATCGCAGGCTGCGCAAGGGACTTGAAGAGAAACTTCTCTGCAGAAGACAGGCACACGGCCTACAGACATATAAAAAAATGCTCACTATCTTTAATCATCTGAGAAATGCATATCAAAACTACTTTGAGATATCATCTAACTCAACTAAGATTAGCCCATATCACAAAATCTTAAGACCAGAGATGTTGCCATGGATGAGTAGAAAAGAGAACACTTATACACTGCTGATGAGAATGCAAATTAATATATTCCTTTTGGAAAGATGTTTGGAGAACACTTAGAGACCTAAAAATAGATCTGCCATTCAATCCTATAATTCCTCTACTAGGCATATACCCAGAAGACCAAAAATCACATCATAGCAAAGATATTTATACCAGAATGTTTTTTGCAGCCCAGTTCATAATTGCTACATCATGGAAAAAGCCCAAGTGCCCATCCATCCACAAATGGACTGGTAAATTTTGGTATATATACACCATGGAATATTATGCAGCCTTAAGGAAAGATAGAGACTTTACCTCTTTCATGTTTACATGGATGCAGCTGGAAGATATTCTTCCTAGTAAAATATCTCAAGAATGGAAGAAAAAGTATCCAATGTACTCAGCCCTACTATGAAACTAATTTATGGCTTTCACATGAAAGCTATAACCCAGTTATAACCTAAGAATAGGGGGAGGGGGTCAGGGAGGGGAGGAAAGGGAGGAAGGTGGGAGGTAGGCAGAGGGAGGGTGATTGCTGAGATTACACCTGCGGTGCATCTTACAAGGGTATATGTGAAACTTAGTAAATGTAGAATGTAAATGTCTTAACACAATAACTAAGAAATTGCCAGGAAGGCTATGTTAACCAGTGTGATGAAAATGTGTCAAACGATCTATAAAACCACTGAATGTTGCCTCATGATCGCATTAATGTACCCAGCTATGATTTAATAATAAAAAATTAATAATAAAAAAAGAAAATATAACTATTAAGTATAAAGGCTCCTTTGAATTAAAGATCACTGGAGGCTAGGCCCCATTTTCTGAGGGGTTAAGGAATTGGCCATATGCACCAGGGCTGAGGGATTCAAACCCAGCCAGGTCCTGGTAAAAACAAATGACAACAATAAGAGCAAGAAAAAAACAGCCAGGTATGTGGTAAGCACCTGTAGTTCCAACTACTGGGAGGCTGAGGCATGAGAATTGCTTAAGCCCAAGAATTTGAGATTGCTGTCAACTGTGACACCATAGCACTCTAGTGAGGGTGATATAGTGAGAATCTGTCTTAAATAAATATCACTGAAGATGAGAAAGCATTGGAAGGGTCTTTCCCTCTATCAAATTAAAACCTTACTCTCCAGATCAAAATATATGTGGTGGGCAACTGAATTCTTTTCCTCCCTCTAAATGCTAGCAGACCTGGCCCAAATAATTTTTTTTTTCAATTCAAATTAATATGAGGGTTTAATTTTTAGGCTATGTTGTTCTCCCTTCCAGGGTGAAGTTCCATTTGTAGAAGAGCCCCTTACCCAGAAAGCATGTTATACATCCTCACAATGTGCACATTAGGTGAGATCCTTTGTTCATATATTGATTTCATATTAGTATGGAGCACATTGGATATTTATTTTACATTCCTGTGATACTTTACTTAGAAGAATGTATTTCAACTCCATCCAGGTAAATGTAAAAGATGTAAAGTCTCCACCTTTTTAACAGCTGAATAATCTTTCATAGCATAAATATTCCACAGTTAATGGCCACTTAGGTTGCTTCCATGACCCAGCAATTAGTAACTGAGCCACAATCAACATCTGAGTGCAAATTTCTTTGTGGTAAAATGATTTTCTTCTTCTGGGTAAGTACCTAGTAAAGGGATTGCAGGGTCAAATGGAAGCTCTAATTTTAGAAGTTTGAGAATTATCCATACTTCTCTCCAAAAAGGCTGTATTAGTTTGCAATCCCATCAGAAGTGTTCCCTTCTATCCACATCCACACCAGCATCTGGTGTTATGGGACTTTGTGATGTGGGCTAATCTTGCTGGGGTTAGGAGATATCTTAGAGTAGTTTTGATTTGTATTTCTCTGATGATTATAGATGATGAGCATTTTTTTATGTTTGTTGCTGGCCCAAATTATATAAGACACAATACCTGTCTCTCAGCTTAATTTACAAGTCTACTTGTCTCCCCCCATTTATTAATCCTCCCTAGCAACCTCTTGCTGCACCTATGCTTTGAATTCTTTCCTCCCCTCCTTCTAAAATAAGGCATCTATAAAGGTACCTGACAATCACTGAGACATTGGTTAATAACTCTTGTGGTTCTCCCATGTACATGGTATTTGGAAATAAACACTTCTCTTATTGATCTGCCTTAATTGTGAGGTGACCTTTCAGTGAACTTCTGGGGTAAAAAGGGCAAGTTTCCCCTTGCCTTTATGTGGTATCTGCTTCTCCCACCTTCTGGGCCATACATATCTCACCTCCACTCCCCCCAATCCCTGTTTAGAAAGTGAATATATACTGTGCGTCATGTAACTTACTTCCAGACACAATCTTTGTCTGTACTAAATCAATCTGAATCCCCCAGGCTTATGTTCTCAAACTTGGCTCAGAATAAGTTTACCTGTGATTTCTCTAAGTTCTAGAGAACTATTATTTCACCTTTCAGTGGACAGTCTTTACTGATATGTGAACTTGTAAAGGGTACCAAAAATATTTTTTTTAATCATAAACACATAGATCATGTATACATTCATGCATTTATTGGGTACATTGTGCTCATTTCAAATACAATTAGGAACACTTACATCACACTGGGTAATATGTACTTCATCTTGCTTACTTAATTATTATGTTAAGATATTTATACTTTATACTATTAGATCCAACATTTACCCTTTCATTATGCACATAGGTGTGATCCCACAGTTTACCCTCTCCACTCTCACTCTAAGGTCTTGAGGCCTGTCCCCCAGAAGTCCAGATTCTTGGGTGTTTTCTCAAGAGGTGTGGACAGGACCTGGACTGCTGCTGGTCAGTGCTGATTCTGCAGCACGGGAGTGAGGAGAGGATGGTCAGCTGAGAGGGAATGACACAAGGAGCGGCAGTTCTCCAAGGCACAGAGCACCAGCCGTTTTTGGCAACAATATGGCTCACTTCTGGAGTCACACCCCCTGCCTCTCTGGACAACCAGAGGAAGCTGGGCATCTTCTCAGGTGGCAACCACTGGTGGAACAGATCTGGAATGGAAATGCAGGCCCCGTTAGTAAAGTGTTTGCCTGAAGTGGTACCAGCCTGGGTGGAGCGTGAGGACTAGAAAATGCACGCTCAGTGCCAGGAAATTCCAAGAATGAGGCTGACCCAGAGGACCACTTTACTGAGCCTAAGACACACCCAGACCTCAGGGGATCATCAGCCTAGACAAAAAAGGGCAGGAGGCTAGACCTGACAGCTAACCATGTTGTGAATATAGACTACCAAGCAGCAGAAAAGACAGGGCCTGAGGAGCAGTTTCTGTGAACTCAAAACAGCTTCTCTTCTGGAGGGGAACTTAGCCAGGACAGAAAGAAATTCCACAAAGTTGTTCTGTTCTGTCAGTAACATCAATCGGGGCAGGGTTGGAATTTGCCCCAGCCTCCTTTAAGTACCCAAGGTTGTCAGACTTCACCTCCCCCTGCAGGATAGTGGGGGAGTTCAGCAGCATGGCTGAGGAGACATAGATCTCCTTGTGATTTAGGCAGGTGCACCCCCCTGGAGTATCTGCTCATTGGAGGCAACTGGGTCACAGCCCTGTGGAGTTATCAGTGACTGGGTATGACAGAGGTGCAAGGTGGAGAAGGAGGCATCAACCTTCCCAGACTAATCTATTTTCTGGGTGGGTCCTCCTGACCCCACAGAGCACTAGAGCAAGTCATATTTGAGTTGTCAGCAGACCCCTGCAATCTAGTTGCCAGAGACCTTTTAAACTCTCCTGCCTGAGACAGGTTCTGATTGAGCCAACTGATTTGGACCTTTTGAACTGAGCAAATCACCAGAGGACTATCCAAGTGGTGCCCTGGATGTGTGGTTGTAGGAAGGTTTGATTTTCCTTTTCCAATTGTTGCCTGTGGGGGGCGGCATGACTTAATTGCTTGTATTACTCCACAGCTGACACTTCAACCCAGAGTAACTGATTCAATGGGTTTGAACAGAGAATACCTGAAAACAAGACAGAGCCACTTAGCCCCACCACACCAAGCAGGTCCCCAGGTTCTCAGGCT
This sequence comes from Loris lydekkerianus, assembly GCA_963574355.1. NCBI lineage: Eukaryota > Metazoa > Chordata > Mammalia > Primates > Lorisidae > Loris > Loris lydekkerianus. The sequence goes on along the minus strand of CAUYPK010060223.1, from coordinate 4,100 downwards.
GTAGCACTGTACGGATCCTCAGCAAAGCTCCAGAGGAAATGGTACAGACACCAGTTCCAGCCTTTGGGCAAAGGGCTGGGTAATCACTACTCCTGGAGCCTCAAACCCAATTTTTCTCTATCCACTCATCTAGTCAAATGGTAGAAAATAATCATGAGGTGGAATCAGAGGAAAAACTTTAGTAACATGAATAACAAGAGTAGATGAACTTAAACAAGGAAAGATATGCCAGATGTAACTGAACTTCATAAAGTTCAGTTTATCCCATTCATAAAAAGATGGCCGACATGTAAGAAATTGAATTCAGAATTTTGATTGCAAACAAAATTAATAGAATGGAGGAAAAGTAGGAATTAGAAATTTGAGGAGCAATTCAAAAGTTGTCTCAAGAATCCAATGAATTTAAAGACAAAACCATCAAATATTTTGACACATTGAAGCAAAAATTTGTAGCTCGCAAAGACTGAAAAATATAGTAGAATCCCTCAGTAACAGAATGGAGCAAGCAGAAGAAAGGATTTCTGACATTGAAGACAAAGCTTTTGAATGCTCCCAAACTCTCAAAGAGGAAGAGAAATGGAGAGCAAAAATGGATCATTCTCTCAGAGAGCTCTGGGATAATTCAAAGAAGGCAAATATCCCTCTCATTGAAATCTCAGAAAGCAATAAAGTGGCTTCGCAAGGCACAGAGGCTCTTCGCCATGAAATTATGAAAGAGAATTTTCCAGACATGTCAAGAGAATCTGAAATACAGATAGCACACAGTTTCAGAACCCCAGCAAAACTCAACCTGAATAAGACATCCCCCAAGCACATCATAATTAACTTCAATAAAGTTAAAATGAAAGACAAAATTCTGAAAGCAACCAGATGTAAGAAAACCATAACCTATAAATGTAAGAATATTAGAATTACTAAAGATCTCTCTGCTGAAACCTTTTAAGTCAGACAAGGGTGGTCATCAACTTTTAATCTCCTAAAGCAAAATAACTTTCAACCTCGGATGCTGTATCCAGCTAAACTGAGTTTTATTTATGATGGAGAAATTAAATACTTTAATGACATTCACATGTTAAAAAAATTTTCCATAACCAAACAAGCTCTTCAGGATATGCTAAGACCTATCCTCCATAATGACTAGACCAATCCTCTACCACAATACTAAACTCTGAAACTTTTGTACAAACTCAAACTTCCACAGTGGTGAAAGAATTAAAAATGTACACTGGACTTTTGAAAAAACGTAATACCCAAAATTTTACCAGACTTATCAATATTCTCCATTAATGTGAACGGCTTAAACTGTCCTCTAAAGAGGCACAGGTTGGCTGACTGGATAAAAAAACTCACACAAGAAATTTTCTGCATACAAGTATCTCATCATACCTTAAAAAATGAATATCGACTCAGGGTGAAAGGATGGTCATCCATATTTCAGTAAAGTGGAAATTAGAAAAAATCAGGTGTTGCAATTCTAATTTCAGATACAATAGGCTTAGAACCAACAAATGTAAGAAAATATAAGAATGGTCTCTTCATATTTTTTAAGGGTAATACTCAATATGATGAGATTTCAATTATTAATATTTATGCACCCAATCAGAATGTGCCTCAAATTATAAAAGAAATGCTACAGACATGAGCAACATGATTTCCTGCAGCTCCATAATAGTCGCAGATTTTAACACTCCTTTGGCAGTGTAGGAAAGATCCTCCAATAAGAAGCTGACCAAAGAAATTTTAGATTTAAACCTAACCACCCAACATTCGGATTTGACAGACATCTAAGGAACATTTCATCCCAACAAAACTGAATACACATACTTCTCATCAACCCACGGAACAAACACCAAAATCTATCACATCTTAGGTCATAAATCTTAACTCAGTAAATTTAAAAGAATAGAAATTATCCCTTGCATCTTCTCAGACCACCATGAAATAATAGTTGAACTCAGAAACAACAGGAATCTGAAGACTCATACAAAAACATGGAAGTTAAATAACTTATGCTGAATGATAGTTGGATAATAGATGAGATTAAGAAGGAAATTGCCGAATTTTTGGATCAAAACAACAATGAAGACATGCATTATCAGAACCTCTTTTATACCACAAAGGCAGTCCAAAGAGGGAAATTTATAGCACTGAAAGCCTTCCTCAAGAGATCGGAAAGAGAGGAAGTTAACATCTTAATGAGACATCTCAAGCAACAGGAAAAGGAAGAACATTCCAACCCCCAAAACAGTAGAAGAAAAGAAGTAACCAAAAGTAGACCAGAATTAAATGAAATTGAAAACAATGGAATTATACAACAGATCAATAAATCAAAAAGTTGGTTTTTTAAAAAGGTCAATAAAATAGATAAAATATTGGCTAACCTAACCAGGAAAAAAAAGAGTAAAATCTCTAATTTCATCAATCAGAAATGATAAAGACAAAAATACCAACAGACTCCTCTGAAACTCAAAAATTTCTTAATGAACATAAAAGAAACTTTATTCTCAGAAATATGAACATCTGAAGGAAATTGACCAAAACCTGGAAAAAAACGTAACCTTCCAAGAATTAGCATGAATCAAGAGGAAATGTGGAACAGGCCTGTATCAAGTTATGAAATAGCATCAGCCATACACAATCTCCCCCCCCCAAAAAAAAAACCCAGAACCAAATGGCTTCACGTCAGAATTCTACCAAACTTTTAAGAGGAACTACTACCTATATGACTCAAACTGTTCCAAAACATAGAAAAAGAAGGAATACTACCCAACAAGTTCTATGAAACAAAAATCACCCTGATCCCTAAACCAAGAAGAGACCCAACAAAAAAGAAAATTATAGAACAATATCACTAATGAATATAGATGCAAAAATACTCAACAAGATCCTAACAAACAGAATCCAAGAACACATCAAATAAATTGTAAATCATGACCAAGTAGGTTTTCTCCAAGGTTCTCAAGGCTGGTTCAATATATGTAATCTATAAATATAAATCAGCACATAAACAACTAAAAACAAAAACCATATGATTCTCCCAATTGATGCAGAAATAGCTTTTGATAATATCCAGCATCCCTTTATGATCAGAACACTTAAAAAAAATTGGTATAGAAGGGACATTTCTGAAACTGATAGAGGCCATCTGAAGCAAACCCACAGCCAATATCATATTGAATGGTGATAAATTGAAATCATTTCCACTCATATCAGAAACCAGAGAAGGTTGCTCATTGTCTCTACTGCAATTTAATATTGTAATGGAAGTTTTAGTCATTGCAGTTAGAAATGACAAGGCTATCAAGGGTATCCATATAGGGTCAGAAGAGATCAAAATTTCACACTTCACAGATGATATGATTGTACATCTAGAAAACAGGGATTCTACTACAAAACTCTTAGAAGTGATCAAGGAATGCAGCAACATCTCAGGTTACAAAATCAACATTCATAAATTGGTAGCCTTTATATATACCATCAATAGTCAAGCTAAAGAAACAGTTAGAGACACTATTCCATACACAGTAGTGCCAAAGAAGATGAAATATTTGGGAGTTTATCTAACAAAGGAAAAATCTCTATAAAGAGAAATATGAAACTCTAAGAAAAGAAGTACCTGACAATGCTAACAAATGGAAAAACATATCCTGCTCATGGCTGGGAAGAATCAACGTTGTTAGAATGTCCATATTACCCAAGCAATATACAATTTTAATGCAATTCCTATTAAAGCTCCACTGTCATACTTTAAAGATATTGAGAAAATGATAATTCGTTTAATATGGAATCTGAAAAAACGTCAAATAGCCGAGACATTACTCAGAAATAAAAACAAAGCAGGAGAAATCACGCTACCACACCTGACTATACTATTAAACAATAGTGATCAAAATGGCATGGTACTGGCACAAAAACAGAGAGGTAAAAGTATAAAACAGAATTAAGAACCAAGAACTCAGCTACTTACCGTTATTTGATCTTTGACAAGCCTATTAAAAACATTCACTGTGGACAAGATTCCCTATTTAACAAATTGTGCTGGTGAACTGGCTGGCTACCTGTAGAAGACTGAAACTGGACCCACACTTTTCACCATTAAC